>VUQS01055532.1:10366-38161 GCA_015108495.1 Heterochromis multidens | reverse complement strand
GATTAGGGGACAACTGCTGGTGTGATTATTCGGAAATGGAAGAAATATAAAATGACCATCAATTGCCCTTAGTCTGGAGCTCCATTCAACTTCTTGCCTCATGGGGTGAGGATGATCATGAGAAAGATGGTGAGTCAGCCCATCACCCCACCATTGGTAACACACTACGCCATGATGGATTGAAATCTTTCAGTGCCCACAAGGTCCCTGTGCTCAAGAAGGCACATGTACAGGGCCGTCTTAAGTTTGTCAGTGAATATCTAAATTATTCAAAGAAGGCTTGGGAGAAAGAGCTGTGGTCAGATGAAACCAAAATCAAGCTTTCTGGTATCAACTCAACCCACCATGTTTGGAGGAAGAGAAATTCTGTGTATGACCAAAGAACACCATCTCCACAGTCAAGCATGGAGGTGGAAACATTATGGTTTGAGACTGTTTTTCTGCTAAGGGTACAAGATGACTTCACTGCATTGAGGGAACAATGGACAGGGCCATGTACCGTAAAATCTTGGACAAAACATAAAACCATAAAAATTAGAGACTGTTCATTTCTTTGTAAGTGATCAAACTTACAAATTCGGCAGGGGATCAAATAATTATTTCCCCCACTGCATTATTATTCAATTGAAAGGAACTCCAGTAGATACAACTTTTCTTCTTCTTTCTTTTCTTGTCTTTTTTTTTTTTGAAAAACTGATGTCTAATTGGTGATGATAGCTACTGCTGACTTCTTGTGAATTTCTTCTTACACTCATGTTGTTGGTACAGTGGATTGGCTTTCCTCAGCCACACCAAACCAATGAATAGCAACACTGGCCAGAAGATCTCCACCAAGAAGCGGATCTGGACAGAAACAGGTGACACAGTCATATACAGTGACGTACCAAAACAATAGAAACACAATCATAGCAATGCCGTGGAGTTTGAATACTGATATACAGTATATACATATTTTTGTAACAGCAGTTTGCTGCGTTATTTAGGACAGTGCTGCATTGAACAGTGTTCCAAAACTTTTGTTCAACCGAGTTTTATATAAATAGTTTTACCTTCTGTCTCTTGCGAAGAGTCCAATTTTTCCACAGTAACAGGCAGATTTGAGAGCCTGTCTTCATCGCTCTTCAGCTCAACCCCTGGAAGGGGTCATCAGACTTTAATAAACCTGCAGATAACACAACTCCATTGGTGATGACATTTACTGTAGTGTTGCTAAGACATGAGACAAACTAGATCAAATTATTGGTGTCCAGAAAGACCCATATTTGGATCTAGCCCTAAGAACATGTCTTATCTCGGACTGGATTTTGTCTTGTGGTCATTTCATATCAGACTTAGACTTGGACTGGTTTATGGTGGTTTTTACTACAACTGCAAACAGACAATGCACAAAGCATACACACTGCTGACGGGTTCCGCAGAACCACTAAACCTCTATTTATTTATTTATGTAAGGCAAAAGGGCAAACTTTACCTGCAGTGGGAATAGGTACTGTTATTAACTATCATATGTGTTAACAGATACTGTTATAGAATGTATATCCATAACTTTATGTGTGTATGCAAATAAAACTGTATACTTGAATAATAAATACAATTTGAACCTACTCTCATGCAGATTTATTCCAAAGACAAATTAATTTGGGGGAGATGTCTGGGGAAAAATACCATGACATATACAGGACATGTGCAGATGGTGCTTCACAGAATCTCGGACATGAAGAGTAATTTGCTCAGAGCAACATGTCCAACAGATTACCTCAGATTGAGGATGCAGGCGCATGAACACCTGTCTAGAAAACAAGCGGTAAGCTTTAAGACTAAAACAGGAGAGTAAAAGCTATCATTATGTTTCTGACATCTCTGAAAGTAATCTTTTTTTTCTGCTCCTCATCTTTTAAAAACATGCTGCATGTAAGTACAGATGGATGACAAATTAAACCACCATGTCCCACCAGAACAGCTTTAATGCACCTACTGGTGAGACTGAAACATTCGTGTAAAAGATATTCCCTCATTTGTTGTTGGTGATGGTGGTGAAGACACCCTAACACGCTGGTCCAAAATCTCCCGTAGGTGGCTGAGCTTCCCTAAAGTGTAACCAGTGGCCATCAAACCCTTCACTGAGTCTGGAGTCTTGGTTTGTTTGTTGTTAAATATATCATTCACCTTTATAGTAGTGGAAAAAACATTTCTGTTACAGTAATACGGGGGTGGTGCTAGTATAGTTTGGGTCCACTTGTCCCTTTAGAGAGAAAGGTCACTGCAAATCAATACCAAGTTGTTCTGAGTGAACCTCAAAGCTAAACAGTAATTAGCAGCCACTCTTTGTTACATGATCTTCCAAACAACTTTGTCAACAGCATTCTTAAAAAAAAAGTAAATTCAGATCCTTACCTGTTATGGAATGATAAAAAAGTAGAACGACATCTAGAGAAACAGGTTCACCGAGAAGCTGAAGTATTGGAAAAAATTAAGCAAGGTAAGATATCCGCGTGTCTTCTAGCTCCCCACTCCCTCTCCTCTGCCTGCAGGTCAGCAGCACTCCTAATCTGATTGCTCTAATCTCCCAGCTCAACATGGGCAAGCAGAAAAAACACAACCGTCATCCATTTTGAGGCAGAATTAAGGGGATACCTACGGAAGAGGAAAGGAGGATTCCAGGTGGAGAGACATTTCATCCTATACAGGAGATTTGTTTCATCATGGCAGCAACCAGTGTGTTTTTAGAAAGATAAAGGAGCAAGATTTACCTGTACACTCACTGCGTGTCACTCTGGAAGAAAGCCTTTCAGCTAAGCACCTCCAGAATAAATCAGTTTGGATTGAGTGACACAGGAGCTGATCAGACTCAGAGACAAGGGGGTTTGTTTCAGTTCTGAAATGACTCATTCTTTTGAGCAGCTCGACAAGGTGGAGCAGGTGACATGGGAAATTAGGTGAGGAGAATTTGAAATCTTGACAGTAGCACATTAAAGCTACTGTCTAGAGATAAAAAAGTAAGTACACTTATAAGTAAAAGAAAAATTTGAAACAGACCCACACCGAGTAAATATAGTATAAAGCAATAAATTTTAAAAAAAGTTTCAAATATAACTCCGATTCTCCAGAGCACTGAACATTTCAAAATTTCAAATTTTTAATTTGCAGCAAGAACTGTTGCGTCTCATTCTTCTGTATAGTCACAACAATGTGAAGAAACACAACCTTTGTGCCAGACATGGAGTATGCATAAATGAATATAAAAATGTACAAAGATACATAAGATTTACATGCTGAGAAAAGATGTACCAATCACAGTTTATGAACACATTTAAAAGGTATAAATGTTGACTTCTTTATCATTAAGAACCTCATGCTGGAAATACTTACAACTATTCCTAGTGGAATAAGATTTAAACAAACTTTAAAAAATTAAAGGCAACATCAGAATCTGAACCTGGATTATGAAGTGCATTGTGTAAAATATAATTCTGTATTAAATCAAATATTCAAAAAGAAAAGTCATAGGCTTACAGTTTACTACAGACAGAAATCGATTCCTTGCCAATTTTCTTTGACCAAAAATTAGACAGTTCATTTATTTATTTAAAAATGTGGCAATAAACAATCATGTTGGCATCGAAGTTTTGAGCACTTAAAACAACCACTGTTGACTTAGACATGTGAAACAGTAATATATTAGCACTTTTAACACTTTTATGGTTTATTTTCACAGGTCCATATTTACTCCCATGCTCAGCTTGGTGATAAAAATCTTTTCCCCAGCATTCACTGTGGCAGAGATACAGTAATATTTACATATATAATGAGTTGGTTTTTTTTTTTTCTTTTTTGGTGTCAGACAAAATGAGCCTCTCTATGTTCGAGCTCCTGCAGCCGCCGGGATCGCAGTCTTTGGTAAATAGGTTTAGTCTCACTGGGGCTAAGGTCGTCAGGGCTGCTAGGGGGAGGAGACTGAGGAGGAGAAACAGGAGCAGAGGTTGAGATGCCGGAGTCTATGGCACTGTCAGTGGAGTCCTGAGTCTGGAGCGGTGTCTGTGTGGGTCTTGTAAGGACAGGGGACAGAAAGACTACTTGAACAGGGCTGGTGGGGTCGGATGAGGAGGTGTTGGTGGTGGTGGTGGTGGCAGGTGATGAGGTGGTGGGAGCAGGTGATGTGGTGGTGGTAGTGGTGGTGGTAGTTAAAGTAGTACTCCAGTTTGGGAGTGTTGTAGCTCTGCTGTTGCTGGAAACAGGAGGTTTGTAAAAAGTTTCAGGAGGAGGCTGCAGAGTCCTTGGTGCCCTGAGTGTCAGTGGAAGATTTGGTGAGCTGCTAGATTCGCGAAGTGAATTTTGAGTGTTATTTTCCCTTTTGGAAGTCCAAACAGATTTGAGTGACATTGTGTAAAGGTTGCTGGAGAATACGGTGCTAACGCTACTTGTGGTCGGAACCACAGAGGCAGTTGTTGCAGTTGCAACACTGCTGACAGGTATTGTTGCTTTTACAGGCTGCACTCCAGAGCTGGCAGATGGCAGGTTGGCCACTATCATAGCAGTCCTGGGTGTAACATCATAGTGCTTGTACTTCTTGTCCCACGTCCTCCTCTGAGTATCAATAAAAGGAGTGATGTAGTAGGTACTGACCCTGGATGAGCCACTTTGCCGAGCCTTCTCTGGCTCTGGTATCTCCTGTATAGTTTCAGTAATGGTGTCCCGCTTAACAGAGCCTGAATCAACAGCATCAGCAGTGTTTCGATTATTCCTCTCACTGATTTGAGCTGGGGTGGGCAGGCGCTCCAGTGGCATGCTGACTGGTCGAGACACTTGTCTGGTGCGCTGAGTGCGCAGCTGTACCTTTGGTGCCACTGCGGTGGGTGAGATGATGGTGCTGGGACGGCCAAACACTAAGGTTGATCTCTGAACTTCTCCTCCACTAGAAGCCTGGACCCCGTTGACTGTGTCCAATGCCGAGATCTCTGTTTTGTTTTTTCCTGATCTGACCTGCTGCACCTCACCCAGGATGTGAGATGATGGGATGACAGATGAGTATCTTTTGTAGACTTTGGTACTCTGAAAGGACATAAACAGATTACAGTAAACTAAATGTATCCATATATAACACATACAGCTGCTGCCTAGAGGACTGAAAACAGGAAAAACATCTTTTTGTTTACTGTATTGTATATATGTATAAATGAGTTACTTTTTATTGTGCCACATAGTAATTTCTATTAATTAAGAATAAAAAATAAATAATATTTTTGATTAATGTACTGCATTACAGCTGATTTTATTAACACTGAACTGCTGGCAAAGATTGTTCTGAAGGCACAAATTAATTCCTCTTTTCACTTGACTGCTTATCCGTAACCACAATATGAACAAAATGACTTAAATTTGGCTTTATGATACAATTAATTTCTCCTCACCTCTTTGATGTCAATCAGGGAGGTTGAGTGTCTGCTAAGCTGCCGCGCCTTCTCCTGTAGGGTGAGTCTGGGGGACGCCTGGTCAGTGGTGCTTACGTCAGAAACAGGCAGGGAAGATGCATCAAAGACCGTCTGAAAGTGTTTCACTAGCTGCTCCACCATCAGTGCCTGGTAGGGGTAATCCACCAGGGAGGACAGAGACACCTCTGCATCTGTATGCTGTGGCTTCACCAGTGTGGGGCCGAAGATGATGCCAAGGTTGCTTGCAGTCATCTTGTTCTCCTCGGCCTGCTCGGTGACTCTGTGGGAGTAAAATAGTGATAATAGTTTTCATTTGGAAAATACTTGTTTTTAGGTATGTTTCAAGTATTATTGTCTGTGTTTTGTGAAACACTACACTGAATCAGTATCAGATATAGAATAACATTCTGTAGTGTATTAGTCCCTTTATAAAAACTACTATTTGGTCAGCGATTGTTCTGGATAAAAAGATGTCACAACAGCTTTCAGTGAATCACCTTTATCTGAAACAACTCCAAAAAAAGTCTATTTCAGGAAACCGCTAACATTTAAATGCCTGTTTCTGTCACGTCATGGTCTAAAAGTCCTTCAAATTAAATAAGAACATTAAATAATAACATTGTAAAATTAAATGAAATTAAAGTATATATTATATTTAGAGTTTTATTAGTGCTGGTGTAAAATTTGAACTTGAGTTTAATGAGACTATAAACAGAGAACTAATTTTGTGTTAGTAAGCTTGCTATTTCCTCTGTGCTATAGAGAAGTCTTTGCTTCCCTTTCTGTTATGAGGAAGTTTGCATATTACTCTAATTGTGAGGAACAGACAGAAATTGTAACTCTGGGTTTTAGTTTTCAGTCTTTACCTGTTTAGATGTGCAATAAGGTAGCGCAGAGTCCTGTAGTTGGCTGGGGGCAGCTGGCGGAGGAGGTCTCTGATCTTAAAAATGACTCTGTTCAGCTGCATGCTCGGCCCACTTTTCTCTCTTGGCTGGTTGTTTTGAGCTTTATTATCAGCTTCTTCTACTATCACCCGCTGGCACTCTTTAGCCAAGCCGATGACATCATTGTAGAATCGATAATGGATCAGTGGCTCTGGTAACTGAGTAAAACAGTCAGTGTGTTTTAAGTTTCTTGTAGTGGAAAATGTCAGATAAAAATCATTTTACATGTATCCAAAAAACAAAGTCCAATTCAAAGAAGCACAACTGCATGACAGTAAAATCTAAATGATCAACTTAGCATTAACTTTACAATACTACACATCATAGCAGCCTTTAACATAAAAAACCTTTAACATAAGTGGCACACTAATTGTCAATAACCTCCCAACAAGTAAGAATTTCAGGCCCACCTGTCTAAGGTAGAGCTTGAGAACATTGCTGATGTCGTGAGGGGAGAGATCAGACAGCTCAACCAAGTCCTTCCCATTTTCAAATGCCTGACAGAGCTTCTCGACACGTGATTTGGCACCATTCACACGATAAATGCCCTGTGAGAGGTACATAGACCAATGCATTTTTAATGTACCTCATAGTCACAGAAAACACTTGACACATAAGTCAAACTATGGTATTTAAAGTCACACAAAAACTTTTATAGCTTGAAAACCACAACAAAAGAAGTAATGAGGTCGTAAATGTAACCATCCCTACATCACAAAAAAAAAAAAGAAAAAAGACTTACTTTGATGTTGAGGGCTCGACTCTCAATCTCAGATGTGCACTTCTTGATTAAAAAGGGGATACCATCTGGACTGTTTTTTGCTGCTTGGGCAAAATCAATACCAAACAGTTGTAGCCTGCCTTGTAGCTTTTTATGACCACACTGGATGGCGAGTGTCTCCAAACACTTCTTATGGCAGGCCAAGGAGCACTAGAAAAGAGAAATAGTAGAAGTCAAATGAAGTGTCAGAATAATTTATTTGTGTCTCCACTTGAACAGCTGCCAAATACACTGATCCTTTATAAAGACTTAATACACAAGATAATTATGATGATGAGCATATTTTTACTGTACCTCTTCACACTCAGCTCCATGGAAAACGACCAGACTGTCACATTCTCTGCATTTAGATGGGGCTCGAAGTTTTCTTAGCTTATGGGTTTGAGCAGCTTTGGACATCTGAGCATTTCGGAAGGGACCAGGAGAACTGGATGTCTCTGTTACCATCTCTGCCAGACCTGAAAAACAGAACCGTTGATGAGGAAAGGAACTAACTCGACAAGTGACATCATTCAGAGTTATCATTAGAAGGGAAATTGGCATTTACTTCAAAGCAAAAGACCAAAAATTGGTGAGGGTAGTAAGAGAAGTATCTCATCTTTTATTTAGCATAATTATTTTAGGTTTAAACAAAACAAAATCTGCTGTTATTGTGGCCTTTTATACATAAATGGGCTTTCTGATCACGCACACTATTACATGCTAGTTCACAGGAGAAAAAAAAAAATAGGTCAAATAGCTCATTGGTTGTTTCATTTCACAATGAAAAACACAATGACTGGAGGAGGTCAACACAGATACAGGAATTGTTAGCTGAAGCTACATGCCAAAACTAACACAACCTCTAGCTGTCCACTGAGTATAAAAAACATTTGATCTAAGCAAAAGCCACCACAGATTTGGACTAGCAGAACAGTGCCATGTGTAATGCATGATAAAGAATTGTGCAATGGTTGCTCACTGTTTCTCCTTCCCTTCCTAGACTTCTGTGTCACAAAAATGGATACACTGATTAGCTTTGTTACCTCCTGAGTAGAAAAGTACACAGAGAGCATACTGTGACAGGAACAAAACACACCCACAATAACAAACTTATCTCACCATTGTCTGAGGGGGATGGTGGCTCCCTGTCATCCAGATCATCTGCAGAAGACATGGTCCCAGTGGAAGGAGTTCTGGGCAACCGTCGCTTAAAGTCACCTGAACAAATTTGTACCAAAATGCTCAAATGTAGTTTTACCACATGAGAACAAAATCAATGACACTTATCAAAGATAAAAAGATAAGCTATACTGTGCATGTGTATATTTACTATTTACTAAGAAAAAATGAACAGTGTGGCAAGGAGATCTATCTGTCCATTACATAGACCACAATAAAAGGTGTATCTGTTCATCTTCACAGATCACTTAAACTATGTCCAATATGACCAATGTTTCATTTTACTGCCTCAAATTATTTTCATAACCAAATACTCACATACTCATACTCATATATTTCCCTGCCTAATGTATTATTTTTTATTTACTACTGATCAAATACTCATTGGACCCTTATAATGAATTTACGTGAAGTTTTTAAATTTAAAGTCCTCTTACCTGGACTGGCAGTGGGGGAGTCCATGGATCTTGACTCACTGCTTCCTCCGGCACTTTCTGAGTCACTGCACATCCCACCCTGGCTCCCCTGACTACTGGAGGCCCAGGCTCTCAGTGGGGCCTGGCTTTTCAGGGCTGCAAAAACACACAGACCACCAGTCAAACACAAATAGAATAACAATGGAGTAATAAAGCTACATGCAGCCGCTGGTGAAGCGACATTTGTAGTGTCAGTTTCCGTTATTTTCAGAAACAAGCAGTCCACACAGATATTCCAGACTTATGGTGATTAAGCAACACACAACAGCAACTGTTTCGACTTTAGTCGAGAACATTTCCATGACTCAGAACATAGGGTAAAGTCCCTGAGGGGCACATATAAAGCTCCAGCAACAATGCCAATCATTCACAGCTTGTTCCTAAAATTGTGCAGTTTCTAAAATAGTATGTAGCTATGTTGGACAAAGGTTTATTTTAAGACCCCATCCCTTTTATTTTCTGTGAATTTTCTTGTACAGACACATACAAAAGCCATCCTCATTGACGTTTCTACTTTGAATGTACAAAGTGGAAACTTAACTAAACTTAATGTGTGTTTGAATGTACCTTGTATGTCTGTGCTGCTGTTGGACCTGCGCTCGCTGATCTTTGCAGGCCGGAGTATGGTATTGTCCACTTCATCTCCGCTCAACACATCACAAGAGGTGGTTGATGCCTGCGACAGGTTGCCGTGGGAGGAATGATAGCTGCCCACTGACCTGTTGCTGTCAAATCTGGAGAAATAAAGTTGGCATTTAATGCTTTCTATGATGACTTTAATGGTAAAAAAAAAAGAAAAAAAAAGATTGTTATTGTACTATAGTTCAGCAGTATTATATTACACAGTGTGTATCTGTGGCACTTTGTCAGGACTGTTGATCAACACCAGTGACTCAACCGTTACTTCACCAGGCACTTAGATTTTTATTTTTTCTGACTCAGAATACATTTTGACCACAAGCAGTATTACTTAGTATTACTTAGTTTTAATGCATTTAAATACAATATTTAAGTGAATTTTTTGTCATGCTTATACAGTCTCAGCAATATATAGTTAGTTCAATAATTGGAAGTAATTAGAGACCTATCAGGGTTTTTGTAACTGTATAGCTATAAATAAGTTGATAAAAGTTGGTTTTTGTCTTGTTTTGAGTAATTATCAAGGCTTTTTCAGAAGTAACGTGCTCTGGTAAAAACTGAAAGACAACATTAAGGAACAGAAACTGAAATTAGACCCAGCAGCAGTTACAACATATAATGTCACGTTAAAAATGCCTTCATAAAAATGGAAGCACAAACTTAGCTGAAGTGCTGAATTCACATTCCAGCCAAAAAGAAGCTGTTTTAGTCTGTACCAATACCTGTAATTTATTCAGTAATTTACCTAACCCAGCTGCAACATCATTAATCTTCCTATTAACTCAGTGTATAATGAAGGCATTATTTTTTTTTTTTGTGATAATGTGCATTTATCTGTGATAAGCTTAATCAGACAAACGGACAAAAGTAGAGTGTTGTGACTTCTCCAAACCAGAGCCATACTCTCACGCTCGCAATCTTCCCTCCTGCATTCAGCCCGAGCCACAGATATTTCCTGAGGAAGGGCAAGGAATTCAACACGCATTCTGTCTCCCCTAGTTTCTCCAACTCTGACTCACTGTTAACCTTTGCTGAAAACTAAGTAACTTCCAAATGGGTGTGAGAGACATTAAAAGGTACTTTCAAAAACAGTCTACTAAAACTAAAGCTTCAGCTACAATGACAAAAAATGCAAAACAAATACTTATGAGACTACTTAATGACAGTCAGTGTCAACTCAGTTAACACCAACTGTTACATATTACGGCATATCACTAGAGTGTAACAAGCAGATCATTATTAGAAATACTTCTACAAAGCTAGGAAGCTTTGACTTTGAAGATGTTTATTTCATGTTTTGCATAATCATTTCAATTTCTAATATCACTATCCCTCTTAGCTGACCAAAAAAGAAAAATCAAAAACTTTTTATAGAATATGAGTGTGCATTTGTAGTCCTTCATACCTGATATTATCGGAGGAGATGGAGTCGGAGTGAAGGTGCTTTTTAGGAAGATTTTTGGGCAGGTTGCGGACAAACTCTGCATAGCACTCCCCCGGTTCATACAACTTGGCATTCTCACTCAGGACCTGGTAGTGTGCAGGAAGTGACACAGTCTGTGTCTGCTGCATCTGAAACCAGTTTACTGTCACCTGAAACCAAAAATAAAAAATATAACTGAATGAGTCAGCAAATGACCCATAGCAAAAAGAGAGCTCAAACAACTGTAAACAGTTTAAAAAGCATATAGCATAACAGAAATATAATGCTGTGAAAAAGTATTTGCCCCCTTTCTGATTTCTTAGTTTTTTGCATATTTTTCACACTTAAATATTTCAGATCATCAAACTAATTTTAATATTACACAAAAATAACCTGAAATACAAAATGCAGGTTTAAATGATGATTTCATTTATTAGGGGAAATAAGTTATCCAAACATCCAAACATACCTGGCCCTGTGTGAAAAAGTAATTGCCCCCCCCCCCCCTTTGTTAAATCATGAATTAACTGTGATTAACCAAATTTTTTGGAAAGCTGAGTTAAATTTCACTAGGCACACCCAGGCCTGATTACTGCCAGACCTGCTGAATCAATAAATCACTTACATAGAACCCGTCTGACAAAGTGAAGTAGGCTAAAAAACAGATAAGAAACAAAGTCACTGACATCTACCAGTCTGGAAAGTGTTACAAAGCCATTTCTAAGACTTTGAGACTCCAGCAAACCACGCTGAGAGCCATTATCCACAAATGGAGAAAACTTGGAACAGTGGTTAACCTTCCCAGGAGCGGCCAGCCTACCAGATTACTCCAAGAGGGCATCAACGACTCATCCATGAGGTCACAAAAGAACCCAGAACAATATCTAAAGAACTGCAGGCCTCACTTGCCTCAGTTAATGTCAGTGTTCATGATTCAACAATAAGAAAGAGACTGGGCAAAAACGGCATCGATGGGAGAGTTCCAAGGAGAAAACCAATGCTGACCAAAAAGAACACAAAGGCTCATCTTTTTCATCTCATTTGCCAAAAAACATCCTGATGATCCCTAAGACTTTTGGGGAAATATTCTGTGGACTGATGAGACAAAAGTTGAACTTTTTGGAAGGTTTGCAAAAGAACCTCATACCAACAGTGGTATGAACATGGTGGTAGTAGTGTGATGGTCTGGGGCTGCTTTGCTGCTTCAGGACCTGGACGACTTGCTGTAATTTATGGAACCATGAATCCTGCACTCTACCAGAAAATCGTGAAGGAGAATGTCCGACCATCAGTTCATGCCCTGAAGCTCAAGAGCACTTGGGTTATGCAGGAGGACAATGATCCAAAACATATCAGCAAGCCCAACACTAAATGGCTCAAAAAAGCAAAATGAAGGTTTTGGAGTGGCCTAATCACAAGTCCAGACTTAAATCAGATTGAGTTGCTTTGGCATGACTTTAAACAGACCATTCATGCTCGAAAACTCTCCAATGTTACTGAATTAAAACAGGTCTTCAACAAAGAGTGGGCCAAAATTTCTCCACGGCAATGTGAAAGACTCATTGCCAGTTATCGCAAACACTTGTTTGCTGTTCTTGGTGGCACAACCATTTATTAGGTTTAGGGAGCAATTAGTTTTTCACACAGGGCCAGGTAGGTTCGGATAGCTTTTTTCCATTAATAAATAAAATCATTTAAAAACTGCATTTTTATTTACTCAGGTTATCTTTGTCTAATAATGAAATCTGTTTGATGATCTGAAACATCTGTGTGACAAATATGCAAAAAACTAAGAAATCAGGAAGAGGGAAAATACTTTTTCATGGCACTGTTTAGTGGTCCAATCTTTAAGTCTAGATAATAAAATCCTTTAATGTGTAATTGATTTTAACCCCAAATCTAAGAAGCACAGTATTTTATACAGGTATCAGTTATATAGTATTTCAGCTATCTCTACTTTCAAAGTTAACACTGTAATTGAAATCACACAGAAAGAAACAGAAACCCAGCTATAGGGAAGGTATTTTAGTTAAACTGAAAGCGATAACATATTAAGTTTTTTTTTAAATCAATTTTTGTTTGCAGCGCTAGTACATTGTTTACCTATAAGATATGAGTTGTATTAAAGAGTTATTGTACAGTCTGGATTTCTCTCTCAAAAATATAAACTGCTTCTCACAGCTTTGAGTGTGAGGTCACACTGGAAGATCATTTCTCTGATCTGAGTCAGGATGGTGCTCTTAGCATTAGCCAGATCCATTCTCCTGACCCCTGCATCAGCCATACAGTTCTGGTACTGGTCCTGAGCCTCCTCCGCCTGCCCAAAATAATGGACAGAGAATAGCGTGAAGATATAGAAGAAATGCTACATTGCACAGAAAAATCTCTGTCCACACCAAATAATGCCACAAAATAGTGACACCAGTCATTTTCTCTGTTTTTGTTTCTCCTGCCCACCTTTTGCAGTGCCTCCTCTTCTAGCTTTCTCTTTTTCTCCAGCTGTTTGTTCCCAGCATTAGACTGATCCTCCTGGGAGCGGTTTGCTGATGAGTGGGCTTTTTGGTATTCCTCCCTCCTCTGGGTCTTCAGTGCCCATGCCTTACGTAAGGTTGCATCTGCCTCTTGCTGCCAAAGCCACAAAGGTATGTGTGTACAAAGACAATGTGATTAAAATGTGGTATGTGTGTTCAAAAGTTATCATAAATTTAATCATATATGCTTTGGTGGATGATCAACTTTGCATTTGAAAAGGCACAGTGAGGTTCGTCAATGTCCAACGTTTAGAAATTGTGACATTATTCTATAACAGAAACACTACATGAGTCACTGATGACTAATCTCCCGGCTGGTTGACAACATTGCAACATGCAGTGTGGAATGCTCACCAGTCTGTAATATTACAATGGAGCACTGCTAATGAGATAAGAGTAATTATCAAACAACATGTGTCTAGTTGTGATTTACAGTGATTGTGTAAATACCATTTTCTTTTGCTCCCTCTGCCACTGCTCCTTGATTTCTTTCCTCAGCTTGTCCAGTTCATTTTTGCGAGCCAGGAGAGGCTGAGAAGAAATGGAAAGTCAACAATTACACTTCGGTATTTCAAAATGGCCTTTTTGTACACCAGGTTTATTCTTAAATTCCTTATGTAAAAGACAAGGCTGAGTCATATAAAATATTACTGTCAACTAGAGGCCTTTAGGGAATCTAGGGACCTCTATTCTATCAAATTTGAAAGTCCAATCTTTTTAGACCATGTCTTGAGCGTATATAAAACTTATGTAGGGCTTTATGTTGGGCATAATCTACTTCTTATCACTCCTACCTGTATGAATTTATTGGTCTGAAGAGTCATGGCGGTTTGAATAAGCAGCTGGCTGTATTCAATGTCTTTCTTGAATGTAGAAACGTAGATATCACTGAATGGCATGTAGTCCTTGGACAAATGAGATATAGAAATTCATTTTCACATTTCTTTTCCAATAAATATTTATTTTTATGGGTACATGGGTAATTCAATAAGATTTAACAACCAACAAATATAATCAGTATTCCTTTAAAACATGGACATTCAGTTACCTGTTGACTGGCCAGTGTTTTTGCAGACTCAGCCATTTTGGCGTAGCTTTTAGCATACTCAGTATCTGAAAAATTGAGAATTTGAGTTAAGAGTGCTCAAATGCTGTTATTAGAAATGGATCAACAGTAAATAAAATTGATTTAGCACAAAAATATTTACATATTGCTAATAAATGCATAGCAGCAACACCTCCAGAAGCCCAATCAATTTGTAGCCCTCTTCAGACATACTGCTTGTTAATGTAGTCATCTAATACATAGGTATACCCCAGAACACTGCACATGACAAAGAATTTTTTACAATCACTTAAATATACACATATTTTTGAGCAAAACATTAAATGATTTTAATATTTTAGGGGTCTACAAATGGAAAGAGTTTTTCTTCTGAAATCTGGCTTGTGAAAGCCAAATTTCATGAAATATAACAGAGGAAACAGCTCTCCAAGGTCCATTCTAGTTTTATCCATGGGTCAATTACACTTGGCTGCTAACTCTATTTATCTTATTGTAACTGCAGTGCAACAGCAGATGGTGTGGATTTATATCGTAAAGTGGCAGCATATTTTTTTCTGAAAAAAATCTAATATAATGTCCTAAGCGCTGTGCACTGTTTCCAACCTAATATACTGACAATAGTCTCACCCATGACTAGCCGTTTTTCCATCCAGGTCAGAAGGTCTTTGATGTACTTGGAGCTGGCCTTGGCATAGAGTAGGGCAGACTCGACTCCACTGTCATTCTTCAGCAGGGTCAAGTCAACTTCTTCCTCTCGTGACTGTGGCACTTCTGAACCTGAAAAGTCAGCAGAACTGAAATGATTATGAATTAAGTAGTATGACCAAAATATCCCAGTGCTGGATTGATGAAACTCAGTTTTACTATCCAGCAGATGTGTGTGGGAGGTATATAAAAAAAGAAAAAAAAAGGTCAGTGGAGTTGTCAGCGTAGGTGGATATAAAAGGACTAGGAATCTTTTAAAATAGTCTAACAGAAGCGTTTTCTTTTTACTGGTTACACTGTGCAACCTTTTCTAGCTACCCAGGATCTGATTCAACACAAATCCCATGTGTTTCCCATCCCACACAAAACTACTCTTTAACAGGCAAGGAATGTCAGATATGTGGACAGAGAGGGGATGTAGTATGAAAAAGGCAGCAGAAATAACAGGGGTGGAAGTAGAGGTTTAAGGCGGGTCTACCTCAGGCATTCAAGAGTCCAAACCCTAAATCACTCTGCTAACACACAAACTGACACTTCTGGCTGCGCTCACAGCAACCATTAAATGCCTGGTAAAGAAGCCATTAATAGCTCTTACATTTCAGGGTGAAGTTATTTTATATTAATTACTCAGAGATAAATGATGAAATGTGAACAACACTTACCCACAAGCTCACTTTTCTCTGAAACATATCCCTCAGGATCCACAGAGAGGTTGTCAGAAGACTGTGAAAAAGACATTTCAGATTATAAGGAGGGAATGGCAGACATACAATCAAAGTCAGACATCAGAGGCAGCTGGGCTTTCAACAACCCAATTAAATACAGAAAGCAAGCCTTTGAGGCTTTTTTACTTGGAGGCAGGGTAAAATTGCTGCTGTAAGTGCATCTCTTTGAAAACTGTCACCTTCAAAACAAAGCCTTAGAAAAGATATATGGAAAGTACGCAAGCTGGGAAAGGAAAGATGGTGTCTCACCCTGCTTCTGTTTTTCTGGGGGATCCCCAACCCTGGGCTGCTGTCCACATCTCCCATAAGGAAGTCAGAAACTCTAAGGGTATATATATATATGTGTGTGTATATGTCAGAATCAATTTAAAAGAGAAGCAGAAAATGTCTGTGGTCAAAATTGCAATCTATTCAGTAACAAAGCAACTCTGAAGGATAGTATTTACACTACATCAAAAACAAAAAGTAAACCTGCTATTTAAAACACAGGACAGAGATAATGATAGCTTAACAAGACCAACAAGCTGCTGTCTTGATGTCTAAAATCAGCCCAACTTTCTTGACAATAACACAAAAAAGTAATAAAATCTAGCGGTGTTGAAAAGTAAACAAGCATTGTACTCACACATTGCCGAATGTGAATGCCAAAGTGTCAATGGATGTGTGTATGTCGCCAAATATAGCTTTTTTCTTCTCTGGGTTCACTTCCTTGAAGTTAACGCCTGTGGAGAGAGATACACAAGAACTTTGGTCAAACAAAATGGAATTACAGACCAGCTTTTGTATAATCAATCAATCAACAAAAGCATTTATACAACTGGACCTGTATGTGGCTAGATGATAAGTTCATAACCTCCAATGCCAAAAACCATACAGGAAACAGATCAAATAAATTACATGTAAAAAAAAAAAAAAAAATCTAAAATTAGTTTTAAAAAAAATCAACAATGCAGATCAAATTTTGTGTTGTTGTACCTCTGCAGTCATAAGCCACTAAGATCATAATTTTTTCAGGAAGTTGTTTATCGCCTCGTGTTTTAAAGTAAGCGATGACATTCTTGAGGATGTACAAAAGGTCTGAGCAGTAACATAAAGTCAAGAGTTTTAACAGAAATGTTACATGAACAGCTTCAAAACCATGTTAGAGTAGAAGCAGCCAAAGGCGATGACATGTGCAATCTGCATATCTCCCTACCCAATCAAAATGTCTTCCTGGAACAGGTTCAAAAATCTTCAGAGGTTGATATTCAAAGAATTTACAGAAACAATTCAAAAAATTCTTCCTCCATTCAAATGTGTTATTATCCATTGAGCCATCTTCCATGCTGATCATTCACAAAAAAACTCACACACAATCACATTCCTTGCTTTGTGATCTGGTGACAGCAAAATGTCCTGCGACTCTGGAAAGCCATCCAAGATTGACAAATCTTCGATAAAATGTGCACAGAACTTTCTTTCTCAGAAAACAATTAACTCAGCAAGAAGACGCTTGCAGAAAGCAATCAGGACAGCTAAAGGCAGAGTCAGTGAAATCTGACGGAGCTGAGTACTTCCTGTCTGCCCCGCAACAGGAAACACTCACGCAGCTTGAGTTCTGTGACATGTAGCACTATATACAACACTTACCTTTTCTCTCTGCCACCTGGCATTGTTGTCTAGCAACTGGGACCAAAAATCTCTAAACTGATCTAGTTTCCAGAACGCTTCCTAGATTTTGTGCTTTCATTTTCTCTTCCTGAGTAATCTCGTTCCATGCCACTAAAAGCATAACTATAAAGTCCCAGCCTATGAAGAAGCACAGAAAAAGCATTGCATCCTGGCTTGAAGAGGCAACCCCACTTTCCAGGGAGACACTCGAGGACACCAAAAAGAGAGGAGGTGTGGTGCGAGCTTCCCTGCCGTGCACCTCTCTGGCCCTGAATGCTAGCGTACAACTCAGCGCGGACTTCTTCCTCAGGACATCCTGTGGGTCTCTTAACAATGATTCCAGAGCTCTGCCCCCCTTGTCATGACTGAAATATGGAAACTGCATCATTCAAGTACAGGGCCCATTGTTTTCTCATGGTTTAGCTGTAAGTGGGGCCATTAGCTCAAGAAAAAGTATGCTGAAGTTGGTGTATCATTCTGACTTGAGATATCTTAATGTTTCTGTTGAAAGGACATCACAAAAGTTACTTGAATGTAGTAGCTCTGTTAGTAAGCAAAACTAAAAAAAAAAAAAACAACTGTATTTAAATGCAGAAAACAGAATCCATTATCAGTAAATAACACGCTTTCCTAAGATCAATTTAATCAATCTACAATAGGGTGTATAGGGACATAAGATTGCCTTTGTCATGCACAAATAAGATTGACTTCTTTAGACAAAAACACTCTTTCATCTGTAAGCATATTTATAGACAAAGGGGAGCAGAACGCGAGGAAAGAATTTCAATAAGCTGAGGAAGTCAACACTTTTATTGCAATGCCCTGCAGTTTTCGGTAGTGGGAGGGGAACACACTGTCAAAATGTGACCAGGAAAGAAAGCTTGCCTGGGTTTGTTTTGAGCCAATGAAAGTCTGCGAAAAGGATTTTTATCTTTGTGACAACACACAAAGAAGAACAGACAACTAGTCTGTCTCTGGCTAAAAGTTGAACTGGGGCAGAACATGTTCCTGACAACTTTATAAAGTTTTGCACACAGTGTCAAATGAAGAAAAACAGTAAGAGCTTGAGCAGATGATATCACATATGAAACAGGTTAGACAACTATGTGTTTGAAGAGGGAAGGAGGATGATTTTTTTTTCCAGTGAATTTTGGCAGCTGTCCCAGTGCTCCAGGTGCCATGACCAAGCTTCAAAGAAGAACACGGGCGAAGAGATGACACAGTCTGAAGACAGTGAGGCACACAAGGCCTGTTATCATCCAAAACTTTGAGTCTTCATCTGATGTCTAACTGATTCATCCCTTTTTCAGCCTCTCTTTTTCGATCTTCTGGCTTGCAGTCAGTATTGTGTTACCTACTGGCCATTAGGGACAGTCCATCCAGGGAGTGAGTTGATATAAGGCACCCCCTTGTGGACAGGCAAACTCCAACGTCAATATATGAAAGTCCTGACTTTAATGCAACACTAAATAACAGAACTTTACTCATAAGAACCAACACCACACTGCCATGTATAGAAATTAGCCTGACATCAGACAGAAGTGTTGATTCCATTTTCACTTTCAGTATGAAACTGTGTGTACTCCAAATGGTTTCCACTGGGGAAGGGGTTTGATTCTCAAAATGAATCACGAGAGAAGAACACATGAGCCTGACTCTCACATTATTTAAGTCAACACTGAAGCGCCGTAATGTCAGCATACTGGTTTTGCCAGGGTTTTCAAAGTGGAGCAGTGCAATGTTAAAAAAATTCCACATGGCTGTCCATCTGTTGTTCAGCAGCCAAGGTGGGAGGATAACAAAAATAAGTGGACACTTACCATTAAAAAATAACTTTGTCACAGCACACAGCTTTTAAACCATGTTAATCTCACTCAGTGGGATTAACTGGATAATTGTTAGTCCTCCCATGGCACTCAACGGACAGAGTAATTCCTTTTTTTATTTTAAAGGAAGAAACCATTGTTTCACAGTGCCAGATGACTCAATCAACTTGGTTAAGGTCTCGACCCAGTTTTACTAAATACTCAATGTTTTGTTAGAAATAATAATAACATCATATTCAAAAACTTTGAAAAAAAATATGTATTGAATAGTGTTTTTTCTAATCAGGGATCCACCCAACTTAGCTCACCTCAGGGTATGAATATGAATCTCATACATGTGCTCTCTTTATCTTTACTTCAAATCTGTTTACTTCACTTTTCTTTTTCAAATGAGGCCAGATATTTAAAATATGACGACTAAAACTGTGTAACTGAGAGCATATATACTGAATTTTACAATTACATTAACAAACTGCATTTACTTTTCTAACCAATCTGCTATGTATGACTCACTTGCTAACTAAGATATCAAATGTTTGTGCTGTATAAATATGTCTAAACTGAAGAAAACTTCAGTAATAAGCTGGTGTAATTCTTCCTTCCTATGACTCAAGTTCAGTCCTGACAGTGCCTATAATTTCTTTGGCTAATCTGTATGTTTTGTTTCCTTTGTGCATTCTCATCATTGTCAAAGCAACACTCAGCAGACTACAAACAGGCATTCTTGAGCGTTTTTAGGGATTAAGTCACAAGACAGATATTCAGATAAGGCAGGTGATCTGTCAGACATCCAGACACCTTACAACACAGGGGAAAGAAAAAACAGAGAACGCAAAAGAAGAATCGTAGACTTCCACATTAGCTGAAATATGTATATGTCTATCTTGAGTTCAAGTCAAGAAAAGAACTACACTTGCAGTGGATCCTAATTCTAGCAGATTAGCTTGTCAGTTTAGCTTCCCTTTGTGTGTGTTCATTTGAGAGATGGGAAATGGATCTGTTGCTTAAGGAATAACAACTTCTTACAGTGTGAGCTTTTAGCAACATTTCTCCAAGTCAACCCTCAGCATGGAGAACCCAAGCAGAGATCAGTGTAACATTCCTGCTGGGTATTTCCCACATGATCTGAGAGACTGACATAGACCCATATGCTGACATTAGTTTTGCAATAATTCCACGCCAGAATATTTCACCATCATCTGGGTGCCTGTGTGTGAGTTTGTGTGTCTCTGTGCACCCATGTATGCTAGCAAGAAATTACTGACCTTTGACCTTAGCAATGACTGTGCCAGCTGCTCCCAGGATGTCTACAGAGTTGAGGGTCTGGTGTTTGCCAATGACAATTTTGAGGATGCGCACTAATTCCGCCAAACGTTCCTGCACCACCTCCTGAAGACCTTCCAAATTCTCTGGAAAAAAAAGAGGGCACAATTAAGGCATTTAAGTATTGAGAACATGACAAGACTAATCATACATTTTCATCTATTAGTCAAAATAAACACCATCACACTGCATTTTAAGTCAAAAGTTAGCAATTTCAGGTTAATCCTTAGCATTTCTTTGTCACTGTCACAAACAATACTTGGAAACTATGAAGAGTACACCCTTCGTGCTTCCATAGCAATTAAGAGGGTAAGTAGAAGCCAGTGTCTTCCTGCTAATCAAATGCACTCGATTAACTGATCATCAGAAAGTGTGACCACCTGTATAAAAGCAGAAGTTTGGGGTGTTTGCTGGTCTGGAGCATTCAGATTCGTGTTAACATAATGCCAAGAAGGAAAGACATCAGTAATAATCTTAGAGAAGCAATTGTTGCTGCCCATCAATCTGGGAAAATTTATAAGGCCCTTTCCAAAAAATTTGAAGCGGAAAACATTCAAGACAGTTGCCAATTTTCCAAGGAGTGAACGTCTCAGCAAATTCACCCTGAGAAACTGCAAAAACCCCAGGAGCTACATCTCATGCTCTACAGGCCCCAGTTTTTATCAAGTTAAATTCATGATAGTACAATTAGAAAAACATTGAGCATGTATGACTTGTTTGGAAGGGCTGACAGGTGAAACCCACTTCTCTCTAGAAAAGAACATGGCAGCAGAGCTTAGGTATGCAAAGTTGCATCTGAACAAAACCACAAGCCTTCTGGAACAATTTCCTCTGGACAGATGAGACCACATGGCAATGTTTGGCAGACACAAACCATAGCATATCAGCACAAACACCTCATGTCAAGCATGGTAATGGAGGGGCGATGATTTGAGGTTGTTTTGCAGCCATTGAGTCAACCAAGAACTCCTCTGTATACCAAAGAAGCGCTAGTATGATACTAAAAGTTTAAACTCAATAACTAGGAAATACTCAATATCATTTTCAATACTACAGGGAAAAAATTAAGATGCTTTTTTTAAAAAAACAAATAAAAAATAAAGATTACAATACTGGTCTGAGCACATGCATTCATCTACAGCCCTGTTTATTTCCTGTGCTTCTGGTGACTTGTCACCATGTTTTGTTGCTGATCAATAGATAGAAATCAAGAAGAAGGAGTGAAAGCAGACGGAAGGATTAAATGGTGGAAGATGAAGAAGGAAGAATGTCCAGGGAGGAGTTGATACAGGCTCTGGGTGGTAGGGAAGAGTTACCAGAACTGGGAAAGTAAAGCTGAAGTGGTGAGAGAAACTGGTGGCAAGGCAAAGGAAAAGGCTTATAGTGAGTTGTATGTGAGGCTGGACACTAAGGAAGGAGAAAAGGACTTAGCAGCTGGCGAGGAAGAGATCGAGCTAGAAAGGATGTGCAGCAGGTTAGGGTCATTAAGGACATAGATGGAAATGTACTAACAAGTGAAGAGTGTGTTGAGAAGATGAAAAGAGTACTTTGAAGAGCTCAAGACTGATGAAAATGAGAGCTAGAGGAGGACGGATGGGGGACAGTTAGTGAATCAGGAAGTGCAGAGGATTAGTAAGTAGGAAGTGAGGGCAGCTATGAAGAGGATAAAGAGTGGAAGGCCAGTTGGCCCAGAAGACATACCTGTGGAGTTATGGAGATGCCTAGAAGAGAAGTGACAATAAGCAAGTAGTAGTATAGTTTCATGCAGAGAAAGAGCACTACAAATGCAATGTTTGCTTTGAGAGTATTGCTGGACAAGTATAGAGAAGGTCAGAAGGAGTTGTGTCTTTGTGGATCTGGAGTAAGCATATAATAGGGTGCCAAGTTCCTCTCTTGGCACCCTATTATGACTTGCATGAAAAAGTCAGGTGTGGTAGAGAAGCATGTCAGGGTCATGCAGGACACGTATGAGAATAGCAAGACAGTGGTGAGGTGTGCGGTAGGAATGACAGATGGGTTCAAGGTGGGTGTGGGATTATATTAGGGATCGGCTCTGAGCCCCTTCTTGGACAAGTTGACAGATGAGGACAGGTGGGAGTCTCTATAGCATCTGTGGACTATGACGTTCGCAGACGACGTTATGATCAGTAGTGAGAGCAGAGAGAAGGTGGAAGAGAGCCTGGATAGGTGGGGCTATACACTGGAGAGAGGGAGACAGGTGCAACAGTGAGGATCCAAGGAGAAGAGGTAGTGAAGATAAATGAGTTTAAATACTTGGGGTCAACCATCCAAAGCAACGGACAGTGCAGAGGAGAAATGAAGAAAAGAGTGAAGAAAGAGTGAAAGAGAAGATGACAGTGAGAGCTGCTATGGCCTATAGTTTGGAGACGGTGGCACTGACAAAAAGACAGGAGGCTGAGATGGAGGTGGCAGAGCTGAAGATGCTAAGATTTTTGTTGGGAGTAACCAGGGTGGACAAGATTAGAAATGAGTATATCAGAGGGACAGCTCAGGTGGAGCATTTCGGAAACAAAGTTAGTGAGTTATGGTTGAGTTGGTTTGGACATGTACATTGGAGGGATAGTGGATATATTGGACAAAGGGTGGAGCTGCCAGGCAGGAGGAAAAGACAAAGACCACAGAGAACATTCATGCATGTAGCAAAGGAGGATATGCAGAGGGTTGGTGTGACAGAAGAAGATGGTAGGGATAGGGTGAGATGGAGGCAGATGATCCGCTGTGGTGACATCTAAAGGTAGGAGCTGAAAGAAGATGATCAACATTACAGACGGGCAGGACTGATAACGTTTGCTAGTTAGCTCCAACACTAATGTAATTGTTTCCTTAATTAACCACAGCCGCTAACTGCTACGTTACTGATAACTCAACAGACACCTAATGTGGCTATCAGTTAAGTGCTAATAGTTAAACACCTAATGTTAAGGTGCGTGCCGGTCAGGTTTATATTTATGATAACTGTTTAATACTTTGATGCTGTTGAAACAGGAACTTTAAGATGCTTTGCCAAGTTTGTTCTACTGTTCATGTTCTCAGCTGCTAGTGAGGGGAGGGGCTGTATGCCTGCCTGCCGCATGCTGTGTGAAGTTGTATGTTAGCTGGAGGAGGCGAAGATGCGACTGTATTTATCATCTGAGGATGATAAGGACTAGATGATTTTTTTGTTATGTCCTGATATGTAAAACCTTAGAATTAAAAGAGGGTGTACTTTCTCTTTCACATGACTGTAAATTTTGTGTAATTTTTTATCAGTGTCTATAGCTGTGCCTATACTGGTTGAAAGGTGGAAAACAGAGAAGCTTGTGGTTGTGACAGCAATGAACTCAGTTGCATGAAACTGCTATGATGCAAGCTGTTTTCTGCTTCCTCCAGGCAAAGAGTGACAACACGTACAGCGGAAGAGGTGTATGTTGTAAACAGGTTAATCTGTCTCAGTCACAGTTGTAATATTCATATACATGGAAAGATGATGAATCCTGAAATGATAATGTGCTTTTTGTGCTTTTGTGGTCACAAGTGAGCCAAAATCCATCTAGAAAGTTTGAAAAATGTCCCAGTTCACAAAGCCATAGACTTTATTTGTACAACACACGATTTCTGTCACGATTTTTCAGTCCTGACGGAGTTAAAAGAGAGTGGTAAATCTCATATTTATTATAATTTATTAGGGGATGACTAGTGCAACAGTAGTGCAAAGCACTTTGTGGACCATACAACTTGTAAAATAAATACAAGTCAAAGGGCTCTTTCCGTGAATAAGAATGTAGAAATAAAATTTCGGAGGTGACCAAAGCAAGACACATGGTACCAATTACATAATGATATGTAGGCTGCAATGCAGACAGTGTTAGCAATGTAGAATGTTTAGGGGAATCTTGCAAGATGTTTTGAATGCCAGTGACGTTACCCAACATGACAAGAGGAAGAAAATGTGCAAAATGCAGTCAGATTAATTCTCTACTTTCTTTTCTTGATGTTATCACACTGTATCCGTCATTCTGCTATGAAAGGTAACTCTTTGCTGTAGTACCATGCAAAACTGTGAAGAACAATTTTATGCATCTAACTAAGCATTGTTCTAGCTGGACATTCCATAGAATAAAATAGAACCTATGATTCTATTTCCCTAGCTGCTCTGATTTTTCTTCTTCCTACATCATTCCTAAGGAACTTTTTTCAAAGCAGTTCTAGATTGTGTTTTACAGACAACTGAGCACTTTGGGCAAAATAAAAGTCAACATGAAAAACAATAAATCATGTGACACAAAGAACTTGTGCACCCAACAAAGCAACAACAGGAGAGAAGACCTGCTCTGATCCAGGCTAATCAGCAGAAGCTGGCACCAGACAATAGGTGAATTCATGTTTAACTCACTGTTTTGGAAGAAGCAGGGGCACCGGCTGGAAACAGAAACTCATCTGTTCTTCATCAAGGCTACACTAGCAATCAGGAGGGTGAGACAAGACTAAATTTATTGCAATTTTAAAAGGAATTAGAGAGGGAGTAAAAAAGAAAGCCTGGGAGTGGTTTTGTTGCACTTTCTAATCCTACTCTTATTCAAACACACACACACACACACACTAATTCAACTGGTTGGTGTAAAACATCATAAAAAGACACAATCTGAAATTGAGACATTTCCCCATCTGTAACACCATTTCACTAATGACAGGTGGAACAGAAATTAAAAGAGGCTAAGCAAGAAGAATTGCAATATTACTAACAACACAAAGACCTCTGTTTTTATCATTAAAAAAATATAAATAGCTTAACAACATGGTCCATCTTGCTCTTCATACCCTGTCCACAGGTTCCACCCAAGGATTAACAAAAAGGTGTCCATTACAGCAGGTGGTTCACATGGTCATTTCCCCCAAGGTGAGAGGTCCCTGACCCTGCAACACAGACTTTGAAGTCCAACTACTGAAAATGGGTCTTCATTAAGCACCCTCCCCTTCCTTTTAACCCTCCCTTTCAGTTGCAGTCACCAGGGAGTGAGTGGTTAGCTCACTGGCTTTTGAAGATTTTCTTATCAAAGACATGTGTGAGTTGGTTATTAGCATATAAGAGCCAGTCCTAATGAGATGCACACCTGAGAATTTTCACTTAGCATGACACAAGCGGAGCATGACTGAAGGTTCTGTTATGGAATCACAGCAGTAATGTAGATGAGGATCACCCATTTCCTTTTCCTCTGAAAAGAAACAAAAATAATTAGACTAATTTATTCTTTTGATAAGCAAAGGGGGTAGAAATTGTGAGGAAAAACCATAGCTGTGATGATGTGGCAGCAAGGACGAACATCCTGTGCCAATCTACAGGATGATAGTTAAAGCCAAAAAAGGCATTTTTTTCATCCTTTGTTTGCTGCCGCACTGCCAGCTGTCAGAAATGTGGCACTGTGCAGAGCTAAAACACTGTACTGGAGTGGCACAAATGTATAAACAGCAGCCAGCAAACTCAATTAATGATAAACATACTGCCAGCAACCATGAACAAACAAAGACAGCATCTACACTGATGAGAGTAGAGTTTCATGCATCCATTGAAGCAACATTTTGCACCACACCTAAGAAAGCTGTGAGACTGTTTTGCTGGATATAAATAGGCAAATAAAACAGTTTCCACATTTCAGTTAAGGATTTGTGAAAAAAAACACTTCATATAAAAATATCAGAAATTATTCTTTTCCAGCTCTGCAAAAATAGTTAAATATTTAAACTATTTTCTGGCCAAGGTTGCACATACTTTTCCTTTCTTATGCCAGCATAATCTGGGTCCAATTAGGTTATTTAGATCACACCTAATTATCACCCTAAAAATCCAAATTAAAAATATAACCAAAAGAACTCCATTTAAAAGTTAGAAACATGGATAAAGCTGCCAAAACAAGGTCAACGTTTAAGTTTCAGCTCATACTGATCACCATTGTTGCTTTTTTAATTGTGCGAGAGTATCTGTGCTTACTGCAGCATGAGACAAGTGAGAGAAAGCTGGTTAACAAAAAAAGCAGCGGGTGAGTAGCTTTGTCACAACAATGGCATCAAAAAGCTCACTGGAAATTTGCTGGTGATTGTGGGGGCCACTCCATTGTTTTGGTAGAGATAACAGGGCTGAGGCATACAGCCAGGCCACATTGTTTAAAGGAAGACCCCCTGCGTACCCCAGTGCATCTCAAACCTCCCCTGTCATTTTTTTACAGTGGTGGGATGAGCTGGTGATGTCCCAACCACGCTTCACGCTTGGTCTGCTCCATTTATTTCCTACAAGATCAAGATCTCTTTCTTGTTTAGGAAAATACATTTAAATGGAGGGACTACATATGCACATTTATGAGAGTACAACCATGAAATATTTGGTACTCATGCTTGAAAAGTGTCTTAAACTGCTAATTACTTAATTACTTTCTATAACAAGCTCTATAACATCATGTGAGGTACTGTGAATTCATGACATGTTGGGTAGTCATGCTTCTAGACTTAGCTCTAAATTTATTGAACACTTTGATGGTTAAATAATGTTTAAATTAACTTGAAATAAAAAGCCAGGTCAATAGACTTAATTGTTTCTTAGTAAAGATAAAGATCTTCCTCTGTGTTTCATTATGTTACTACAAAAAGACCATATCGATGGACTGATTCAGAAAGCCCTCTAACATCTGTAGCCTTTATCATCTAATGCACATTAAATATTATGGTTGAAAAATGTAATGGGTGTAGAGTGAATAGTGGTAAAGGAATTAATCTAAAACTAGTGACCAGGAAAAGAACGGCAATAGAAAGTTCTCAAGCCACTCATTCAGAATAATCCACTTCTCTGCTGTCCATCTATATAAACAGTGTGTTGCAAGTACCCACATATACAATGCCATTATATTGCTAAATACTCAAAACATGTGCTCTGGAGTATAACTTCTAAGCAGCCCTAAGTGGTGACTTACAGAAGCTCAAACATTTGCCCTTTAAATTAATGTTGCCTCTTACACTGTTATGTGTGTGTGTGTGTGTGTGTGTGTGTGTGTGTGTGTGTGTGTGTGTGTGTGTGTGTGTGTGTGTGTGTGTGTGTGTGGGGGGGGGGGGGGGCTGTGTGAGAGTGTG
>VUQS01055531.1:7254-31931 GCA_015108495.1 Heterochromis multidens | reverse complement strand
AAAAAAAAAAAAATTTTATATTTTTTAAAAAAAAAAAAAATTTTTAAAAAAAAAAAAATTTTTGTTTTTTTTTCCTTTTTTTACTTTTTTTTTTTTTTTTTTTTTTTTTTTTTTTTTTTTTTTTAAAGGATCTCGTGTTTCACTGCAGCCATTTTTGTCTTTTTTTAAATTATTATTTTTTGGTTTTTATTGAAAGGTGAGCATGAGGACAGAAAGTAATGTTAATTATACTTCCTGAGGATATATAATCGCCAATGTCCACTGCTTAGAAATTGTATAACAAACAAATTTTTTTAAAAAGTGAATTATATTTAGTCTGCTGTCAGTATGCCTGGGCAGTCCAGTCTGTGTGTGGCAAACACTGGCCTCATTCTAAATACACACCTTATGTATATGCATCTAAGCCACTCTTAGGTATACGTGTCATACATGATGCACTCTTAGTATCTGCCTGGTGCAGAAATGCCACCTGTCCTGTTAGGTTATAAATATATTCAAACAATTCAGCTTTTCAGTCTGTCTCTGCTTTCTTCTGTCTGACTCATGCATGTGACGCTCTGTAAATCTCTTAATCAGTAGTTTGTGAGTCACTTTAACTTTCAATTGAAACCTTCCCACCCCCTCAGTACACTCTGTTGTATGCTCTTTTGTGTCCAAATAATGACTGCATGGTCAAATTAGAATGCATGTGAAAAGACAAAGCTTTTTCATTTTAAATGGTTCATTTTATTTTATCTTTTGATTCATTGTTTAGTGGGAAAACTCAGAAAAAGCCGCAATACAAAGTGGCTGAAAGTGGCTCCCATCCCCCTGTATTGTAGTCCAACCCCAGCGTGACCCAAAACCCTGCATACACACACTTCTGTGTCGTCATGTTAGTTTAGTGTGAAATAAATTCATTTAGTTTGGAAATGATTCAGTGATTTCATTTTTATTTATTTGGTCATATCCATATAATTTGTACTTCATGGATGTCCATGAAATAAGGTCTTAAATTGCATTAATAATTGTCTTAAAGTCTCAAATTTGAACTTGTTGAAACTCTGTAGGGTTTGTTGATGATTTTAAATGTGATTATCCCTCTCCTGTCCAGGACAAGGATGTGGCTCGGCTGCAGGACTTTCAGGAGCTGGAGGTTGTATTGGAGAAAGCAGAAGGGCTGTCCCTCTTCTCTGGGGCTGGGGGCCTAACAGACAGACCCTGCTACAACATGAAGGCCTCCCGCCTCACCTACTAGGGCTTCGCAAAGCTGGAAGTCTCTCTGCTTACAATGGGCTTCTGTAGCTATCCTCAAGCAACCATAACTAGTTGCCTGCCCAGGTCCGTTGTTACAGTTTTGTTCAACTTTGGTGTTTCGCCAATTTCCTAACTGGGAATTTTTTTTTCAAACTGTAGCTTATTGTCTCCCTCCTGTCCTCCTCTGACCCTCCTGCTGCTTTTGTGTACCCAAACCAGTTCTAAGCGATTACTGATGCATGGTGGCCTCGATGACGTGCAGAAGTATTTGGGCACCTATCTCCTCTCTTTATCTCTTTTCTCTCCTCCCACTGCACGTTGTGCCAAGGCTCCAGTAGGACAACAGAGGAGGACATTGGCTTGTCTTCCTTATGGGCTGGACTTGAACGGGATTCTGCAATAGCCTTATATGGACACATTTCTATACTGGTTCGAGCTGTGGTTTCAGAAGACAGCAAGCAGAGGACGACAGGAAGAATTTACATAACTTTTAACTGATAAGATAATCATCAGTCAACAGAACAGGATCAGTTGCAGCACAGTGGACGTGACCTGTAGAGTGATATCACACATTCTGGCTCATGTACACACTTTCATATATGCTGTAGGCAAAAACCTGGGTGTTTTTCCTGCAGTGTATCTGCTCTTGGCCTAATTCTCAAGGTGGATTTAGTCTCACAACAGGTGAGATTTAAGTATCTCTGGACTAATTTTATTTCTATTGTGTGACCACAGAGTAAATGCTTTAATCTATTTCCCATAAGGATGGACACATATGAGTAGGAGTACTCATTTCCCTGCGTAGTGAAACCATTCAGTCGTACACTGTGGTAAAGGAAGAATTAGTTATGTTTGGAACAGCTGTCTAAAAACGTTGGAGATAAAACTGCAGCGACTTGAAACTGATCCTTTTTTTTGTTTTTTTATTTTTTTTAAACAAAATATCACTTTTGCTTTGCAGGGTATGTTAATCTGTTGCATCACTATAACACTTACACTGTTAACTGTGAAGGGTTCATATTTAATTTTTTAAATTTATGTTGATTCTTACTAATGAAGCAAGACCCTGAGTAACGCTTTAGGGTGACGAGGCTCGACTCCAGCAAAGGTTGCGGATGATGCTCCGATTTGTTTTATAGTTCGAATGTTTTCAGTTGTTGTCTTTACGTTTAATTGTGTTAGGATTGAAACCAAAAACTAATCTAGCCAGCAAAGATACTAACGGCAGAAAAGAAGGCATACTCATTAGATATTTAACTCCAGCAAATGGAGAGGAATGAAATAGGAGATTTCTAAGGACCTAACAGTGCTTCCTCGTTCCTCCAATATTACAAATAGCACTGTTACTTCGATTCAAACCTAAACTTGTATATGGTGACTAGATTTTCTTTCTTTTTTTTTCTTTTTTTTTTTTTTTTGAAGTAAAGTCAGGAAGGAATACAAATATGGCTTTAGTTCAATCAGCAAGGCCAGTCTAGTGCTAGTAAATAATTTTGTATTTAAAAACAAAGACAAAATACTGTAAGATTACTATTAACACTAATGGGAAAGTTAATTGTTTAACTGGTGAAGAGGCACAGCCATGTTGTATTAGATGGCAATGTTTATGCTGCTTTCATCCACACATAGTCCTTTAATTCTCGATGCTGGGGCTCATGTCCTACAATCAGAGTTTCTTACCCAGTTGTAACTGTTTACTGTTCAAATGTATTACCTGAAGCTCTTACTGTATTTATATGTTTTATATTTTTTATTAATTTGTATGTACGTTTTAAACCAGCTAGGCCTGTTGTGTTTGTGTCAAAAAAGTCTAATATCGTGCAGGAATTAAACTATGTGACGGAGGAATACTGAGATGCTGAAACTAAGTGCAATGTGTGAGGAGAAGAAAGTGTTTCAGACGTTTTTTTTGAAGATGAAAGGAAGTAGCCAGAGTGCTTAGTTTATGTTCCAAACTATGTTAAAATGCTTTATTAAGTGAAGTTGTGCCACATGTGTCAGGCAGGAGCTTGGTTGAGAAAGTGGGACCGTTTGTGCCCCGGTGAATGAGAAGAGCATGTTTGCAGTTGGTTTTTATGGAGTCTTCTTTGATTCTGTGGAAAGCAGATGACTAACAGTGTATTTGTTGGGTTGCTTATTGTTCTAGAAAAAGCAGAATACAGTTTGACTTAACCTATGCATTCAGAGTCTGATATTTTTATATACAGTACGTCCTGTGTACTTGTAGAATTAATCTTGGGCACTGTTATTATTTTTTTTTTTTTGTTGTTGTTGTTGTTCTGATGACCTGTACATTCTTTGATAAAGCATGGCATATCTCCATCTGACTAATTGTTTGAATATCTACACTGAACTATTTTCTGTGACCATTTACATGTGTTAGGTTTACAATTAACTGAAATGAAATGTGTTTCAGCTGACAGCCACAAGAGGGCACACATGAGCAAATACAGGCATTAGAAGAACCACCTATAGGATGACTGGTGTGCTTCTCTTGGGGGATAATTGAAAGATTTTTCTAAATGTCTTTGGATTCACTCAAAGCATTAGTCTAAGCTTGTTTAAATACTGGGTCTTTATATCTTTATATGGAAATGAATCAGTTTTTAGTTATCTGCTCTCCTGTGTGTCTGGGGAGTAATTTCATTCTGCTATTACATAATTGAGTACAGACAGTTCAGTTCTCATCCCTATACTGATATCTCACAGGATAGTTATGGATGTGATGTGATCACTGGAAGCAATTTTTCTCATTCATTGCTACATTAAGGATTTCATTATTGAAATTTAGAAGTGTAGCAGAGTAAGCAGGAAATTAAAGAAACTTATGTTTGTATTACAGCCTAAACGTTGACTCTAATAAACATCAATCATATTTTTGCTTTGGCATTTGTAAGCTGTCGGCTGTACGTGCACAGCACAAATTTAAGTATAATAATAGCATCACACAGTTGCTGCAGATTTGTCAGTTGCACATCCATGATGTGAATCTCCTGTTCCACCACATCCCAAAGATGCTCCATTGGATTGAGATCTGGTGACTGTGGAGGTCAGTTGAGTGCAATGAACTCATTGTCATGTTTAAGGAACCAGTTTGAGATCTGAGCTTTGTGACATGGAGTGTTATCCTGCTGGAAGCAGTCATCAGAAGATGAGTACACTGGTCATAAAGAGAAGGACATTGTCAGCAACAATACTCAGGTAGGCTGTGGCATTTAAACTATGTACCTCAGCTGGTACTAAGGGGCCCAAAGTGTGCCAAAAAGTATCCCAGACATATTCACACCACCATCACAAGCCCAAAGTGTTGACACAAGGCAGAATATATCCATGTTTTCATGATGTTGATGCCATGATGTTGATGCCAAATTCTGACCCTACTGTCTGAATTTTTGTCAGACCAGGCAACATTTTTTTTTCCAGTCTCTTATTGTCCAATTTTGGTGAGCCTGTGTGGACTGTAGCCTCAGTTTCCTGTGGTACCTGGTGTGGTCGTCTGCTGCTGTAGCTCATCTGCTTCAAGGTTTGCTGTGTTGTACATTTAGTGATGCTCTTCTGCATACCTTGGTTGTAACAAGTGGTTATCTGTGTTACTGTTTCCATCCTATCACCTCGAAGAAATCTGGCCATTCTCTGACCTCTGACGTCAACAAGACATTTTCACCCAGAGACCTGCCACTCGCTGGATATTTTCTTATTTTCACACCATTCTCTGTAAAGGCCAGAGATGGTTATGTGGGAAAATCCCCATTCTGAAGCTCGGTTTGAAGTTCAGCAGGTTATCTTGACCATGTCTAAATGTATTGAGTTGCTGCTATGTGATTGGCTTGTTAACGCCAATATTAGATATTGGTGTTAACGAGTAGTTGAACAGGTATATGAAGTGGCCGTTGAGTGCTCTTAAAGCATGTTTTTCAAGATGTGTGATAAAATGAGATCACACTAACCATGCAGTGATTGGTTCAATTAAACTTTTAATTAAAGATGGTAACTCTCATTAGTTGCTTTATAGTTTAAAAAGAAAAAAAAGATTTCTGGAATTTTCTCATATTTCAGCATTCAATGTTGCCACACCATCCAGCTGGGGTTAAGTTCATTCACTTAACATTTGCACAACAAGCCACATCATTCTGGTATGGACTTGGCTGACAACACATTTTGTTATGTTCCTTCTTGGTTTTAAAGAACATAAACACCACCTAAGTTCTGATACTTGTATGTGTGAAATCCTTAACCTTTTCAGCGAAATGAATACAGTGGTGTTCATGCGGTGACCAGATGTTCAGAGACAGCAAATCTGGAGAGCACAAATATTGCATAATGTACGCAGAATTGTGTTCCAAAAATTAAGCGTGTGTATGTGTGTCTTTGTAAAATGTAAGGCAAAGCAATGTCTCTTTAGTAAGATATACTGCATACATTTCCTTGGATGCTTATCTGTGTGTGTATTCCTACATGTCGCTCATTGACGTGCTGTCTGTCTAGACTGAAGAATCTGCTTAGGACCCTGCTGTGGCTGGACGTGTCTCTCTCCTTTGTTATGGAATGAGACACTCATAATAAGCTTAGTATGAACAGTCATAACACCTTCATTGTTTTGAACCAGCCCCACCAGCTTCCCAGACCTCAATCATGGGCAAAAGCATCTGTGGCCCTACATGGTGCAGAACCTCTAAGAGCATTTTACAAACGGAGGCAGAAGGTGACGTTACTTGCAGGTATGTGTCTCAGTCGATGTGCTTGGACTAAGGTCCTCGGGGCAACAGGGATAATGCAGAAAGCAGAGATACAGAGCTACTTTATTTACAACACAAATGCATGCACGACACTACACAACAACAAACAGTTCAACTGTAAAGAAAGATACACAATAGTTTTTATGTATAAATACCTTAATTAATGTAGGGGAGCTAGGCTTGTTGTCCAAAGTATGTGAAATAAAAAAGCGTTAAATGCGAAGTCATCCACCAACAGTGTGAAAACTCATTCTTGTGCTAAGCTGTACTTATTAGCAATTGGTTTATATTTTACAATCCAGTAAAATACCAGGTTGTACAGCCTACAGGATTATTACAATTTTATGGTTTTGTTGTATAACTATGCACTGGCAACACTTAAGGTTTGTGTACTGGTTTGCCACTAAATATAATCAAGCCAGTGATTCCACACGCTACCACACCACAACTGGAAAAACACTATTTATATTTGATTGCAATGGCAGAGAAACAAGCTTATTGTGGTGAGCGAGATGAGGAGATCACTGTTATCTGTCCTGTCTGTTCAATAAAAGGCTATGGCCAGTGGTCAGATAGCTTAGCTTTGTCTGGAGACTGAACACAAGGTAAAACAGCAAGCCTGTAGGTGAAAGAAATACAGCTACCATCACCTCTAAAGCTCACTATGTTATGTGCCAGGCTGTTTCTTGGAAAGAAGTAACGTCTAAAATGAGAATTGGCTCAAATTTTAGAAAATTTTGAAGTAAAATCCAAACTGCTAGGAAAGAAATACCATTGGGAATCACTGGTGTTCCCCAAGGTGCCATCCTTGATCCCTTATTGCTCTGTGTATAAACAGTAAACCACCACTGTTACAACACACAAATCCATTTTACACTAAAAAACAGGAAAGAAAGGGATTTTTGTTACATTATTTCTGATAGAAAACAAAAATGCTGAATTTACCTTGAATTTAAACATATACGGGGGTGGGGGAGGGGTGGGTGGTATTATTGCACATGAGAAAACTGGCAGCTGTGAGCAGCAGTACCAGTGACAGGTTAAATAACACTGTTGCACATTTTATTGCAGTAAAGTACAGAGGCAATACTTCCAGATTGGAAGACAACACTAAAAACCAGAAAGAGTGCAACTGCAACATGGTCAGGTGTTGCAGTTGAGGAGTCTAATGGCTTGATAATAAAAACTGTTCTTTAATCTTGTAATCCCTGCAGCCATACTCCTGTGTTATCTGCCTCACAGTAAAAAAAGGAGAATAGCTGATCTGCTGGATGGCTATGATCCTTGATAATGCTGTTGGCTTTATGCAGGCACTGCTGGACGTAGTCCTTAATGGCAGGAAGGCTCTTTCCAGTGATGTTCTCTGCCACCTCCGCCAATCTCTGTAGTGACTTCCGGCTGTTGGCATAGCAACTCCCATACCAAACTGTCATGCAACCCATCAGCAGGCTCTCGATTGTGCTCTTGTGGAAGATTGAGGAGATGTTGCCATTCATGCCAAACTTCCTAAGCCTTCTTAGGAAGCGCTGACAAGCCTTTCTAACCACAATGTCTGTGTGAAGGGTTCTGGAGAGATCTTCGGTAATGTTCACACTGAGGAAACTACTAACCCTTTCAACCTCTACACCGCTGATGTGAATGAGCCGGAGTTCTCCTCTTTGTTGTTTTCTGTAGTCCACTATCATCTCCTTTGTTCTGCTGATGTTGAGACAAGGGTTGTTGTCCTGGCACCAGTTGTTTAGTGCCTTCAGCTCCTCTCTGTAGGCTGTCTCATTGTCTGTGATTAGGTCCACGATGGTCATCGTGTCTGCAAACTTAATGATAACATTGGAGCTGTGCTTAGCAACACAGTCGTGAGTGAACAAGGAGTACAAGATTGGACTAAGCACACAGCCCTGCGGTGCTCCTGTGTTTGTGATGAGCGAGGAGGAAGTGCATTTACCAACTCTCACTACCTGCATCCTGTTTGTGAGGAAGTTGAACATCCACCTGCAGATGGATATCCCAAACCTAAGGCCACTGAGTTTGGAGACAAGTTTCGAAGGGATGATGGTGTTGAATGCTGAGCTGTAATCAGCATTCCCAGTCAGTTCCCAGTCAGTTTTAGTACTGATTTTCCTCATCATATTAACAGCAGTTAGTGGTTCAGCTCCCAACTACATTACTGAATTTCTGTGCCCATATGATACTGTGATACTATGATATTTTGAACCTTATGGAATTGGTAACATCTTTTATATCACTGCTCAGAGGCAATCTTTTAAAAAAGCCTTTAATATGGCAAAAGTGCTGGATTAATACATTTTAGTCTTATTAGAAAACACCAAATTGTTAGGTTCTTGGTCCGTTTGGCTTGCACAGACACATGGAGAGGGTGCATGGAGAAGGTCAAAGTCAAGGTCTGTTTTCAGACAATACATGTGCTGAAGGCAGATAGAATGGTGGGCTGCATGGGGTCCTCTGTGTAGCTTTATTCAATATGTGACATGCCCTGTAAGCACCAGTGTCGACAATGCTGGGAATGCAGGGTCTTGAGGGTTGAAGGTTAGGGGTGGAGGGTCTGTGGTTGGGGGGGGCAGACAGTGAAAACACAGCTTGACTGTGTTTGCACATGTGTGTGTATGTGTGTGCACGCGCATGCGCACGCTTCCATAAGCAAATCCTTATAATCAGTGTTAACCACATTCTCTATATACATACTTTTTATGTGCCTGTGTTTATGTAAGTGCCCTCAGAGAGGGCTTACAGACAGCAGAGGAGAATGGGACTACAGGGTTTGGCCTAAAGAACACTGGGCCTCTTCAGGCTCAGCAGGGACTCAGCTTGGGAAGCACAGCCTACATAACCATGCTCATCGCCTCTCTGTCTTTCACACTTAAAGAGATGTAGACACAGAAGCTTTCAAAATGTAAACATTTTTGTTCCTTTAAAGCTAGACCAGCTATTTAACATGAGCAAAGACTTAAAGTGTGGAACACAGTTTGATTGAAACTATAGCAAACCTTTTTTCCTGTGGTTTTGTTCACACCAAATAGACCTCCAACCTATTTGTTTTGTTTTGAGGCCTTCTCTTCTGTAGCACTTCCTGGAATTGCCTTTTGCGGGAAACGATACAGTTTCTCACAGCGTGATTTCAAGCTGTACTATTTGTGACGTCCTGCATGTCAATATTGTGATAGCTGCCAAATGACCCTGCAGGCTCTCCTTTACTGCAGCATGCCCTGCCTAAGGTTTTTCCTTTTAGTGTTACCAGACTCTGTAATGCTTTTAACTAAGAAAATTAAACACCAATTTCTGTTCAGTTTAACCCAGACTCTCTTATTGCAGAGGGACATTCGTGCCCAAATATGGAATACATCTTACAGCAGATATTTGTGTACTTTTTGATTATAACTAAGGCATGTTGTGTGAAGGGTGCTCCAGCTATCATCATAGCTCGTCACTAACATTCATCAAAGAAAGGTCATTTTTAAAGATTTGCAGTGGTTAGTTTATTTAGCAGTTTGAGAATGTTTTAGAATTAATAAACTAATAATGTTTAAAAGCTAGTTCAAAATTGTATAATACTGTTATATCTTTACATGTCTCTATATATTGTTGCACAACAGCAATTGAAAATCTGAACTGAGATCCTGACATGTATGACACCATCTGGTGCGCCATCATAATTGTTTTTATCTGTCTGAAAAGTAGGAATTGTGTTGGAGTCTTGGAGTTTTTGAGGCACAGAAATATTTTTGGTCGGAAGAAATTGAAGCATTAAAAGAAGGAGATGGGTAGAGACCTATTATTCCAAATAACAATGTTCAAATCAGTGTGAAAACATATATAATAGCCGACATAATGCAGCCACATCTGTATTTAAATTTACCTCAAGTAGCACGAATGAAGCAGGCACTATTTGGTGGTCTTTCCGTGCACAAGAATGTGCAGAAAGCAAAGACCCGACGGAACTGCGCTGAGTTTGGCGCTATCTTCTGGAGAGTAATATTTTCTTCAGACGAGCCGGTGAAATTTTACAGTAATCACTGCATATTATCGCAAAGCACAGAAACGGCGCAATAATGTGTTACACATTCTCTGTAAGAATTTTTTTTTCAGAACAGAAACCCGCACAAAGCTCAATATGCTACTGGGTAGTCCTATTTTTCATGTTTTGATTAAAATGTTAATCTTAACACTGACAAGTGAGAATGAATGAGCTGTGCCACAGCGTGATACCATCTGTTATTAATAGATTATATCTCTTATACTCATTTTAATGGTGTCTAAATTATAATAAACTCCATTTGATATAACTTCGGGATCATCGCTACTTTTCAACGACATTGCAAGTTAAGGGTTAAGGCAGGCAGCGCCTTACGCACAGGTGTCTCGCCAGTCTTCCGTGAAACAACGCCTGCAAACTGTTGGCGAACTTTTTTTTTTTTTTTAATTAAGTTGTTCATGACTGTAACTCAGCTGGGTTTTTGCTGTCCGAGTAGACAGGCCACTGTAATTCATGTAGCTAGACCTTAACGGAGTTCGCACCACCACAGCCCTCATCTCTTGCCACTATTAACGTAGAAAGAAAAAAAAACCTGGACAGCTCTCAAGATCGGGACCAGTCCCGCAAACGCCTTTTCTCCCTTAATTTTATTCGTCATCTGTTTCCATTTGTTTTTTGTTTTTTTATTTCACGCGACTGGAGATAGTTTAAAGACATCTTCAAGCCTTTAAAGTCGGGGAGAACCGGTTGTATTTTCAGCATTTTAGTGCCTCCATTACGCGCCGGATATGTGGTGGATGCTGTTTCACCGATGGATCTGGTTTCTTCTTGGACATTGCTATACTCTACTCCTTTACATAGACAGCTGCCGTGTGAGAGCAATGCCCATGTCTGTGGCAAAAGTGGTGTACTCTCACGCAGGTCTTTGCCCGAATGATCTGAACCCTAACCTGTGGGTGGATGCTATGAGCACCTGCATGCGCGAGTGCGAATCTGACCAGGTGAGTTCTCTTGCTGCCTGTAAAATGTTTCAGGCAAAACAGATTTAGGCAAAATTGCTTAGAAACCGGGGAAATGCGTCTAATTCAAGAGCGCACACGGAGTAGCTGTATTTCAGAAAATATTATTTGGAGTGCTGCTGAATACTGAAGTTAAAACCGTCGAAGCTGAACTAAAAGAGGAGTTAGGAGCGACCATCTGCATATGAAGAATTATAATCTGGGCTGAACGTATCTAGTCACAGAAGTGGTAATAATTTATGTGTTAAGTAATATTGTTATGTATAATCTCTGTGGTAAGGTCATTTACCAGGTGTGCATTTATAACTAAATTTACTCCTTTTCAAGTTTTTATTCATGCTGTCAGAAAACTGTTGCAAACAGAAAACATGCATTTAAAGAATCCTCATGACCAAAATTCATCTCAGTGAAAATTTGCAGGTAATATTTTGGCACAAAATATGATTTCTTTAAACCTTAAGGCGTCTTCTCTGTTTTGTCCAGTTCACATATTTCCATTCACTGCTGGTATGTGGTAGAAAAGTGTTATTTTCTCTTCCAAACTTTAGGACTGTGAGACTTTTGAGAAGTGCTGCCCTAATGTATGTGGTAACAAGAGCTGCGTGGCAGCACGCTATATTGACATCAAGGGCAACAAGGGCCCCATTGGAATGCCAAAGGGTGCCACCTGCGACAAGTTCATGTGCTCTCAGCAAGGGTCTGAGTGTGACATCTGGGATGGCCAGCCTGTTTGTAAGTGCCGAGACCGCTGCGAGAGAGAACCCCACTTCACGTGTGCGTCTGATGGCATGACATATTATAACAAGTGCTACATGGATGCGGAGGCCTGTTCCAAGGGTATCTCTATCTCTGAGGTCACCTGCAGGTAACATGTTAAGTATTTTAGATCTCTACTGTTTGTTTTTGGTAACGAGGTAAAGTTGTCTTGCTACAATCTTAAAAATTGAGACACTTCTCTATTTTTAGTATAGAGATATTAATGTGTTTTGTATGCAAAATGTCCAAATAGGAATTAAAGAAGAACCTTTGACATCAACTGGCTCTGATATATTACTTACAGGTACCACCTGACCTGGCCAAACACCAGCCCACTCCCTGTGGAGACCACCTTACATCCCACAACTGCCCTCCAGACCACCATCCCGACTGACATCCAGCTCCCCGCCATACACAATGGACCCAGCCAGCAGGCTGTTTTTGTAGGTGAGACAGCCACCTTCCTGTGTGAAGTGTCTGGGAAGCCACATCCAGAAATCACATGGGAGAAACAACTGAAAGGCAAAGAGAATATCATAATGAGACCCAATCATGTCAGAGGGAACGTCGTGGTCACTAACATCGGTCAGCTGGTTATATACAACGCGCAACTTCAGGATGCTGGAATCTATACGTGCACAGCCAGAAATGTTGGAGGAAGTGTGTCGTCACACTATCCCTTGGTAGTGATCAAGAAAGAAACGAAAGGTAAAAATGCAGAAGGGAACAGCACCGACCTGCCTTTTCCGGCAGCTGAGTGCCTTAAGAGTCCAGACACGGATGACTGTGGGGAAGAGAGCATGAGCTGGTACTATGAACCGAAGAGGAACAACTGCTTCACCTTTACCTACAGTCAGTGCAATAAAAACAGAAACCACTTTGACACCTACGAAGCCTGCATGCTGTCATGTGGAGGAGAGCTAGCAGCTCCCTGCAGTCTCCCAAGCCTCCAAGGGCCCTGCAAAGCCTATGAGCCCCGCTGGGCTTATAGCAGCACTCTCAAAAAGTGCCAGTCATTTGTGTATGGAGGCTGTGGTGGCAATGAGAACAACTTTCAATCTAAAGAGGCCTGCGAAGAGATGTGTCCCTTTCCGAAGAACAACAACTGCAAGATGTGCAAACCCCGAGGCAAGATGGTGGCTAGCTTCTGCAAGAGTGACTTTGTGATTCTCGGCCGAGTGACCGAGCTCACAGAGGAGCAAGAGTCAGGCCACGCTTTGGTGACAGTGGAGGAGATCTTGAAGGATGAGAAGATGGGTCTTAGGTTCTTTGGCAAAGAACCGCTGGAGGTGACACTTCTAAACATGGACTGGAACTGCCCCTGCCCCAACATCACTATAGCCGACGGGCAGCTCATCATCATGGGGGATGTTCACAATGGCATGGCCGTCCTACAGCCTGACAGTTTTGTAGGCTCCTCCAGTAATCGCAGAATCAGGAAGCTGCGTGAGGTTATCAACAAGAAAACCTGCGATTTCATTAAAGATTTCTCCACCGCCCAGTAGACTCTGATAGCAATTGAAAGTTCATTACAGGTTGTCATTTTCAGATAAATCCAAACTCCAGTGACCTCAACAGTCAGACTGACTGCCAACAAACGCAAAGCTAGAAACTCATCTGCAGGTTGTTGTCTGTATCCTGTTTTCCTTTCTTTCTCATTTTCCATACTGCTCAGAAGGTCTCAGAAAAACATTTTACATTATCCGTACTGTTCTCAATGTTCATTTTGTTTTTTCTTTTAATTCAGTTGTGGATTACACTGTCTGGATTAAGCAAGTGGTATATTAATAGTTAGAAGCATTTACCTTGTATAAAGTATTTAATCCTTTTCCTTTCCAAATGTTACCCACATATACACTAATGCCACTCATATAGCAATATATTCCAATAAGATTAGTATAGTTGCTTTATTTTTTGATGGGTATCTCACAGTTGACACTTTGTAACATCTGTTCTCAGCTCACTAAAACGCCACGTGAAGCCTCAGTTTATCAACCAGAATCAAATAAGCTCTTCGGTTCCATTTTTTTGGACTCTTTTTTTTTTTTTTTTGATAAGTTTTCATTTTTAATACAGTATGTATGTGAACTTGTGTACTTCATATTTATTTTTCATGATCTATTTCTAATAGGGCTGTAGCTGGAGGATATATACACATGCGGAGTGTAGCTCTGTTAATCTGTTAATGTAATTGCATAGGGACCAGACATATTTTTTACTTTATCTATGATATCCTACATTAGTGTTCATTAAAACATGTATGGAACATGATAATAAACAAATAAAGCTGATCTTGAAAATGTTCCTTCCTTCTTGATTTTTAAAAAATCTTTTTTATGCTGTTTCCTCGGCTGAAGGATAAATACAAGACATGGCCACAATTTGTCAAAGCGTTAAGGCGGGCAGCGCATGTTGTTCTGTAGTTGACATCCCTCCATCCATGTCCTCCTCCTTCCACACACACACACACACACACACACACACTCACACACACAGGGCCGAGTCTGGCATTAAAATCCGAAACAGGTCACATTCCAGCACAGCTGTGGTGGCCTGTGGAGCTGTGTGTTGTGTTGTGTCTGGGTCTGGGGCCCTCGCATAGCACACACCCCACCGGCCATCCATTGGCCTTGCACGGCCCCTTTCATGTGCAAGAGGCCGCGGTGAAGGGGAAAAGGAGGAGGAGGAGAGGGACGTTGGCTGATTCTCTCTCTTTCGCTCACTCAGTTGGCCACATCTGTGTTTAGGGGACATAATAGAGAACAGAGAGAGGAGTGGAAGGGGTGTAAAAAGTTAAGCAAGAACAGGGCAAGGTAACCCATGAAGCAAGCGAGTCAATGCAGAGCTTCAAGCACACACAGTTAACCTGAAAACTTTTTAGGTTTTCATGGTAAGATCTTAGTTGTGGAAGGAAGATATTGGAAAAAAATCAAACTTGCAGGTTTCTGTAATTTGAGAATCGAGGCAGGGTTGATGAAAATTTGTGAGCTGGACCAGCTGATCATAAAGTCAGCTAGCCTTTGAATCCCCCCCCCCCTTTCCCCTCTGCCCTTATATCCCCTTCTCTAAATCCCTTCCTCAGCCCTCTTCCTCAACCCTCATCCTCAACCGCCTTCCCACCGACTGACAACCAGCCTTGGGCGGCGACCTCTGACCCTGCTAATGAAAAAGAGGCCACCAAGGAAAAGGCCACTTTCATTAGAACTGTTGACAAGTGTTAAGTGACTGGCCAAGCTCCAGACAGAGCTCCACACAGCCTCCTTGATGTACTACACATCACAGCTGGCTGCTGATTTCAGTATCAAGTTCACTTAGAGACCACCAGCCAGGCAGCCGGCCAGACAGACCATAATAATAAGCCAGACAGCCACAGGTACAAAGGGGGGCACAGTGCCCTCGGTGACACTATATCACTGAAGAACTTCCATGTATTCAGAGGGGTGATTTATTTTCACTTGAAGATGACTAATTTTAAAAAAAAAATTACATTATACATTAGATACGTTGCACAGGAAATGCAATTAATGTATCTAATGAAATAAGGTTGCATAGCCAACCAATGTCCATAAACAGTACAAATTAGAACTATTATAACTTGGTAAATATCTTTAAAAATACACATATATGTGATATGAAGTAGGAACAGAGTAGGGACAGTCTTTGCATTGTTTCTTTGACTCAATTAACCAAATTCAGTTCGATCACAAGATTTTTGTTATTTGTGAACAACAGTGTTTGCAAATATTTAGGAACATTTAGGTAAAGGACTAATTATATTTGTCTGCAAGTTCAAACAGTTAATAGTTGCAAATGTCTTTATATCCAAAATATGTTCTATTTCCTCCAAGTTGAATAGTCTAACTCCCCAAAATAAGCGAAAATTGTTTGAAAATGTAGCCTCTGTCATCACATGCAGAATATGCATGACACTGCACACGTATTATCAAAATCTCTCGAGTTTATAGGTAATGAGTATGAGTGTTGTAAAATAAAAAAAAAATAAAAAAAGAGTGATAACATGGATATGCCTGCAGATAAACATTTATTGGTTCAACAGCCTTCCCATGAAATGCAAAGAAAAGACAGCTGAAATGAAGATGGCTGCAGTTCTTCCCACGATGCAATGTGAGGGAGAGCATCAGGTGTGAGGTTAATGAGAGTCTAGGGCCAAACAGAGCCAGAGGATATTGGGGGGCTTCAGCAGTCCTTTGTTACTACAGTATAATACTACACATAGATGGCCTATGTTTTGTTCCCACAGTACATATTTTGTTCAGTATAACTTCATATTTTTTCTGCTTACTATTAACAGTCAGTAAATGAAAACAATGCAAACCTGACAAAGGCATAGTCCACTGTGAGATGATGTCTTATATTCAACTCTGGCTTAAAATCTTGTTTTTATGAATAAAAAATTATGCATAAAGATATAGAAAAAAAAGTAACTGAAGGATGAAGAAAATGGAGCTTGACCCACTTTACATGCAAACACTTAATCTTTGTGAGGTGATGTAAAATATACACACAAACACAAACATAAAGATAAAATATAAACACACAATGATGTACGTGAGCACATGCATGCACATGTGATGCTCGCACCTACAGTCCTCAGACATATGTTACTCATAAACAGGACCGGAATTTGCCTTCACTTTCAATTTAAAGTTTAAAAAACTGGATAAGTTCATATTTTAGCCTAACATGTTACTCATCTTAAGAGACTATTGACATGAAATGTTGCAGGGGATCAGGACATCAAAATTAAATGTAATCAGAACTAACAGTACAGTAGATTTAGTTGCATAATGGGTCATTGATGTGTGGTGGAGACCTCCGTAAACAGTTACTAGGAAAATGACACTACTGCTTTATCAGCAGTCAGTGCATTTGCCCACTGGGTGGCAGCACAGTACTTGAAAAAAAAACAAAAAAACAAAGCAGGCAGTGAGACATTGTAAGCTTGTATAAGCACATTTAAATAATATTACATTTAAGATAATATTTTAGGTTAGATCAAGAGTTGTCCTTGATTTATATTTACTGTTCATTAAATATACACAGTTCAAAATACGAATGAGGGTGTAGTGAGAAAACAGCTAAGTTTTAACTGGATCTTTGTCTGTAATGTACCTATGGCTGATTATATTACAATAGTGTGTAAAAGTCTTGAGTCACCCCTCATTTCTTTATATTTTACCAGGAAAATAATAAATATTCACACATGGAAATACAGTATATAAGGCAAATTCTAAAGAGCTTGAAAAACAATTTTTGGTATGACCACCTTTGTTCTTCAACACAGCCTGAACTCTCTTAGGCAGCTTTCTTGTCATTTCTTTAAGTAGTCTTCAGGAATAGTTCTCCAGGCTTCTTGAAGGACATTCAAAGCTCTTCTTTGGATGTTGGCTGCCTTTTGTTCTGCTCTCTGTCAAGATGATCCCACACTGCTTCAACAATGTTGGCTGTACACACCCGCTGTTGTACCTCTCTCCTGTGTACATACTGACAGTGATTTTTCAGTCCAGTTCTTGTGTACTTTGGCATACCTCAGTCTTTTCTTCCTGTTTCCCTTCCTAAAGCATGACTTCTTCACAGCCACCCTTCCACTGAGACCATTTCTGATGAAGCTTCAGTGAACAGTAAATGGATCAACTGAAGGTCCAGGTGCATCTCTCAGGTCCTGTGTCAAGTCTTTGCTGGATTTTGTTCCTGTTTCTTAAGGACATGATTTTCAGATACTGTTCATCTGCTAGATAGTTTTTTAGGCCTGATACTTCTTCTTTTGTCCTTCACTTGTCCAGTTTCCTCACACTCCACACCATGCCAAGATATGCCAAGTTTTTGGTTAATAACTCTTGTTGGTGCAAAAATACTACTTTATGCCTGTCAAACTGTGTTATCTTTGGCATTTTTCATAGCTCAACTAAGGAAATGAGAACAAATTATGTGTTTTCGCTACAGGCTGCTAGTAACAAAGTACCTAAAGATACAATTTAAAATGGTTTCTTTGATAAATTGTCTTTATTACATTATATATTATATTGTCTATATTATATATTTCCAAATATTCCTACACACACAGACAAACACACACAGTGTGTCATTTTACCTTATGAATGAATCCACAAGCAGTCAGCCAGATGGTTGTGTAGCTCATGGCCAATGCTTTGGATGTGCTAGTACTTTGTGTACACACGCACACATTCTCAATAGCAGCTCTTCAGAGCACAGCTGGTCTGTATGTACACTAAAATTTGCCAGATGGGAAAAAATAGAGAGAAGGCCAAAAAAACAGAAAAGTCATAAATTATCATGATAAATTGCAGATTGAGCTCAGCGGATTAATGTAATGTTGGTAGCGGTAGCTGATGAGTTGGTAAGCAGGAATTTTTCCACTCACACAGAGACAATTTCATATTCGAAGATTCAAATGGCAAACAAGTGCATGCAAAAATCACTTTACAAGCTCACAATTTGGCAATAGCATTATTGTGTGTCTTTTATTTATTTTTCAAGACATGTAGGATGTGTGGTGAATAGAAGGTCTGCAGATGTTTGACTTATATAGGAAAGAAAAAGTGAACATAAGGAAGAGGAGAACAGAGAAAAGCAAAGGGGAGGAAGGGAAGAGTAGGCAGTCAAGAAAGATAAAGAAACAGGAGAAAGGAGAATGAGAGGACATCAGAGTAAAGGGTAGGGGGTGGAGTGGAGTGGAGGCTTGGATATGTGAACGATGAGAGCAGAGAGGTCATTGTAGCATAAGGAGGGTGTAAATTGTCTAGAACATAAAAGCGCCGCTGGTGACTCCTGGGGATTCTTTTTCCCGTTTATCTTTAACTTTCTAAAAATAGTACCTGCTCAGTGTAGGATGATAGCAGGACACTGTTCAAAAAAAGCACGATAATGTGGGCACAAAATTGCCTCTTTCTGTGTCACCTGCAAATGAAAAGATAAAAACACATAAGCGAAAATCAGATTTAGTTGCCATCATGCTCAAATGTGAATAACAGAGAGAGACAGAGAATGAGCTGACACCAGTGAGAGAGAAAGAGGACAGGGAGTGGCCAAAAAAAGAGACAGGAGGAGGGGGGCTGGGATAGAGGGATGTTTTGGGACAAAATATGCTAATCCCAAACCGACATCACACACAGTTATTTTAGGGATTTCTCATTGTTCTATTTTGGGAAAAGGACCGTTGTCCTCGTGTGACCCAGCAGAAAAGCAGCAGAGACCAGATGCTATCAGGAGTGGAAACAAGAGAAGCCAGTCTCTTGTGGATGTGACTGATCTGCCTTACATATGACTAGATGCGAAAAAAGAGAAAAGGAAATCGGACACATGGGCTTTTAGTGATGCTGGTACTTATGACTTGTTTTCAGACAAAGGCCAACATGAAAGACAAACCCTCTCACATCACATATCTGTGAGTGATACAAGTTTGATGTGTGATGTTTGAATTTGGTGAACAGTACTAGTTTGGTGAGTAGGCTGGATGTGTGGGGACACTGTTAGCAAGGATGACAATTGTCCTCTGATACCTTTGGTACCCTAAAAATTAACTTTAAACTGCTGACATTACCCAGAGGTGTTGCTAGGTCCACAGGAACCTCCTGGTTTAGCTCAGAGTTGGAACAATCATGCTTCACTTTGAAGCCAGTGGTGCTGACATCAAGCTAAGTGATCATGGACAATAAATTTCACAAATTCATCTCAAAACATCTCAGTGTATAGGTGTTTTTATAGCAGCATAAAAATTGCTACTAGTGTTTTGCCGGGCACACATCTAATACTGTATGCGATTATATGCGGGCTTGATTGGTGCACACCAAGAATGATGCTGCAACTTGTTCTGTTTTCATGAACATGGAAAGAAGTTCTTGTCACACATACCTAACTAAAGACAGTGTTCACTCACAGAAACAAACTCCAGTTATTGACATTTTTTTAAAATATTAATTATTTTGGTATTAAAATAATGTGAGTGAGAATTTTGGGAAGTAAAATCAGCTCAAACTACAGACAACACCTTTTAACAAGTAATAAACCAATACTGAAGTTACTGTCACGTCAACAACTGCTGCTGTAAGATGCACACTCACTTGCTATTTTATTAGGTACACTTTAAGAGTACCAGGTTGGACCCCCTTTTACCCTCAGAACTGCCTTAATTCTTCATGGCATAGATTCAACAAGTTGCTGGAAACATTCCTCAGATATTTTGGTCCATGTTGACATGATAGCATCACACAGTTGCTGCAGATTTGTCGGCTGCACATCCATGAATCTCCCGTTCAACCACATTCCAAAGATGCTCCATTGGATTGAGATCTGGTGACTGTGGAGGCCATTTGAGTACTGTGAACTCACTGTCATGTTTATGAGACCAGTTTGAGGTGATCTGAGCTTTGTGACGTGGAGTGTTATCCTGCTGGAAGCAGCCATCAGAAGATAGGTACACTGTGGTCATAAAGGGAAGGACATGGTCAGCAACAATACTCAGGTAGGCTGTGGCATCTAAACAATGCTCATCTGGTACTAAGGGGCCCAAAGTGTGCCATCAAAATATCCCCCAGAACCATTACACCACCATCAATACGAGCCTGAACCGTTGATACAAGGCAGGATGGATCCATGCTTTCATTATGTTTATGTCAAATTCTGACGCTACTATCTGAATGTGGCAGCAGAAATCGAAATTCATCAGACCAGGCAACATTTTTCCAATCTCCTGTTGTCCAATTTTGTGAGTCCGTGTGAACTGTGGCCTCAGTTTCTTGTTCTTAACCTACAAGAGTGGAACCCGGTGTGGTCTTCTGCTGCTGCAGCCCATCTGCTTCAAGGTTGTGTGTTTACAGATGCTCTTCTGCACACCTTGGTTGTGACAAGTTACAGAGACAACAGACAGTTACTGTTGCCTTCTTATCAGCTTGAAGCAGTATGGCCATTCTCCTCTGACATCAACAAGGCATTTTCTCCCAGAGACCTGCTGCTCACTGGATGTTTCCTCTTTTTCAGACCATTCTCAGTAATCCTTAGAGATGGTTAGTGGGGAAATCCCAGTAGATCAGCAGTTTCTGAAATACTCAGACCAGCCCATCTGGCACCAACAATCATGCCACATTCAAAGTCACCTTTCTTCCCCATTCCCCATGTTGCTCAGTTTGAACTTCAACAGGTCTCCTTGACCATGTCTACATTTCTAAATGCACTAAGATGTTGCCATGTGATTTGCTGATTAGATATTTGCATTAATGAGCAGCTGAACAGGTGTACTTAATCGATATCAATACATCTAAAAAGATCATAGTCCTTTTATCTTCTGAGCTGTTCTTTCAAGAGAAATTCAGAAGCCAGTCTATTTCGGTCTGTGTATATACCAGGCCTTTCCTTACTGACAGACTGCAAGGCTATAGAAACTCTTATCGGCTTACGGCCTGAGTGACTTCACACACCCTGTTGCTACGACAGGGGTACCAGATGGGCCAAAGGATGCACGTCTTTGCTGAATGCTATAAAGCTCTGCAGACACTGGAGGGAGTTCTAGACTTCTCTCTGTCATTACGAGTGAAATGAAGAGAAAATTAGTTTGTTTGATGTTTATAATGATAGTCATTTTCATGTTTTGACTCAATGATAATATTGCTGAATGTGCCACATTAAAACTTTAATGAGGCAGCAGGTGAAATATCAAGTAATATTACTATTATTACTGCTTATTAATTTTCTTTTTGAATTAAAACTTCATTGCTTTTGTTTTGTTTACATTTGGCTCTGACTGTGAAAATCAGTCCTTTTGCGATCAGTCCTCTTTCAAGTAAATAACAGAGGTTTAAAGATGACACGGTCAACTTATTGGCAAATAAATATTCATTTACACATCAAGTGGACGTAGAAAAACATTGTCTTTCATTTAGAACTATTGTTTATTTTTTCCAGTACTTACTTTCTTTTAGCAAAATATTGGTCTCAAACAACACTTAAAGAAAACTTTTTGTCTCTTTAGCTGCTAAATGTTCCATGATGTTCACCATTTTGGTGCTAAAATATCTATTTACAGTTGGGTGTGTAGGTGATAATATAATGTTTTTTCTTACTTTTTGTCTGAAAACACACTCTTTTTCCATGGTGGGCAATTAATTTCCCCAAGGGGCCACATGAGGAACTAATTTCCCCACTTATCACCCCTTCAACTGTGTACAGTTTTTAATCCATCTATAACCAATTTGTTGTTTTATGACTGACATGATCTTCAGATTGTCACGTTGCACAGTGGTGTGGCTTTATGCAAAATGCATATTGTAAGACTTAGGCGTCTGACCTTGTTTCAAGAGAAGTATTACATAAGCGTTCACTATTTGAAATGGAAGGAAATGCCTGGGCCTGTCTGAGACAGCGAACAAGATAGAAGTTGCGGTTGAACTATTTTTGGATACAGTCAGATCCCTTTCCCCCACCGTTTGTGCCTCTCCGCCTTGAGAGAGTATGAATATTAATCAGTGCTTTTATCGTTTGTTATGGAAAGGCTCCCTCTGTGTTTGAATGGCAGGAAAGCCATAAACCTGTTTCCCTCTGCCACATTACCACATGAGTCAAAAACAGAGCAACAGAGAGAAACAGAGCTGACTCGTTTGAACACAAAAGTGGCTGCGTGGAAGAGAAGCTGGACTCCACACCTGAATAATTTGTCTTTTCAAATTTGTTTAGAGAGGGGGTGATTACAATTGGGTGTGTAGGTGATAATATAGTGTTTTTTCTTACTTTTTGTCTGAAAACACACACACATATATATATATATATATATATATATATATATATGTGTGTGTATGATTCTTGGCTGCAATTCAAATACCTGTAAGCTTGCTACAGACGAAATCCTCACGTGCAGCTCACATCTAATCAAAGCTTGTGTGTTTGTGTGTGTGGGAACAGTATTATTGTGGGTGGCAGATCCCAGGACGTCATGGTTTCATCCTGAGCAGCTTAGGCAGCATGCCAGTGTGTATTAAACATCCAAATCACATGACACTTGACCATTGACCTCTGCTGTGTCCAGCAAGTGAGAAAAAGACATAAGCTCAGGCAGAAGTGAGTGAAATCCAGAGAAGAAACAAGAGAAGGAAACAGATTTGATTAAAAGATAAGGTAAGACAAATAGGGTCGTGTTGTGTTTAGCACTGTCTCACAGCAAGAAAGCAAGAAAGTCCTGGGAGTGAATCCAGCCCGGGGCCTTTCTGTGTCTGCATGGGTTCTCTCTGGGTAATCCGGCACAGTTCAAAGACATGCATATGATTGCATTAACTGGTGATTCTAAATTGTCTGTCTCTTTGTGTTAGCCCCGCGACAGGTTGGCAACCTGTTCAGGGTGTAACCCCCCAGTGACCCTGAACTGGATAAGTGGTAGAAAATGGATGGATGGATGATAGGTAAGATGAATAGGAAAGGTGGTAGGAATATGGTGAAGTTGACAGTTATTAATGATCTCCTCAGTGGGAAGCTCCTGTCAAGTGACCAATAATGGGCTGTGTGAATCAGCTGCCACAGAAAGTTACCCTGAGGATGTGATTACGCTGATCTGTTACCATAACAACTGGAGATCCAGCTGGCATAGAGACAAAAAAGTTTTTGGAATAAGTCATGAATAGACGAGGAGGCCTTCAGCAGTTCATTCTCTGTTCATTTACTTTATTTTGATCAAATAGGCTTGTATGTATATATATCATTCTAATAAAAAACATCTTCCAAGCATACTGGCTTACATTAATCTACCTGCTTATCTCCCATGACTTTGAAGTCATTGGCTTTAACATTCAAGTATCTTTTTGCCTATGTAATCCTTCATTATATTTCCCACCCTGTCATATGTTAGTCAACAATGTGTTTTGCTTTCTAGTCGCTTCAGTTGCTCATGTCAAACTTGAAAGTAGCCGAACTCATTACACATTCAACGCATGTTGACAAAAGTTATTTCACCTGTACTCACTACAAGTTTATGAATTTTGTTATTGCTTGGTCTCTGGTTGCCACTTTATTGCTCATGTCTTCGTGTACGTATGCCCAGCGAATTCTCATCCAGCGGCGTCAAATACGACAGTTTTGTCTCAAAGGTAAGCACAATGTTTCCTTTGGCACTGGTGCCATGAGACTGTGAGTTTTTTGGCATTAGTGAGATGGTTTCACTCCTAAAGCTGAGATTATACTTTCCTTGTCCATGAGTTTGTTAGGGTCCGCTTGGGTCCAAGTGATGTAAATTTCATCATCAGACGGTGAGTGCGAGGGTCCATGTGGACATCTGTGTGCCTGTCTGTTTTGCCTTGATTGTACTCTGTTGCAGTCCTGGACACGGACAGCTGAAGATGCAACAGCCGAGTACTCATTCCTGTTATACTTTGTTAAAGTCCGATTGAAGTTTGCTGCCTGGGGCGCATTTGTAGTTGGTGCATTGTAATGCAAATTCTCTGTGGGTGAAACTACGCTGTCACAAAAAAAACAATCAGAGAAACAGACATCCACCTGGACCCTCGTGCTCAACATCTAATGATGACATTTTTGTCACTTGGACCTGAACGGATCCCAGGGTACTCGTGAATGCGGAAAGTATAATCGAGGCTTTTTTTGTGACTGCGAGGACACATCAGCAGAGAATCATATAAGTATAACAGGAATGAGTACTCGGCTGTTGCGTCTCCAGCTGTCCGTGTCCACAATGGAGTATAATCTCCGCCTAAACTTGTCACATACAGACACTTATAAGGAACCTCTCAGCATCATATTTAAATGCACTCTCTGGCTGTTAGCATATTTCCTCACAACAGGGTTAATGTAGTGAATATATATTTAACAACAAATCTTTTCATATACCCAGTCAAGGAGTTTCTATTGCATAAACCAAACCAGTAAGTGAAAGCCAGACAAATCAGTGAGTGAAAAGAAAGCAAAAGA
>VUQS01055514.1:4842-21278 GCA_015108495.1 Heterochromis multidens | reverse complement strand
GTGAGTTTTGGTGGGCGGCCCCCTCTTGGCAGGTTTGTTGTGGTACCATGTTCTTTCCATTTGGAGATGATGGATTTGATGGTGCTCTGGGGGATCTTCAACGACTTGGATAGTTTTTTATAACCCAACCCTGACTTGTACTTCTCAACAACTTTGTCCCTGACTTGTTTGGAGAGCTCCTTGGTCTTCATGGTGTGATGCCTCTTGCTTAGTGGTGTTGCAAACTCTGGGGCCTTTCAGCAAAGGTCTGTTTATACTGACAGGTCATGTGACACTTTGATTGCACACAGGTGGACTTCATTTCACTATTTATGTGTGTTTTGACAGAAATTGGTTGCACCAGGACTTTTTAGGGGCTTCATGGCAAAGGGGCTGAATTCTTATGCACATGCCAATCTTCAGATTTTCATTTATTAAAAATTAATTTTTCTATATTTTTTCCTCATTTCACTTCACCAACGTAGCCTAGTTTGTGCAGATCCATCACATCACAAATGTCATTGCGAAACATGTTGATTCCAGGTTGAGGCAAAAAAACCTGACGAATGCCAAGGGGGATGAATACTTTCGCAAGGCACTGTAAAGGCTCCCACATCTATACCCTTTCCTTTGTGGATACACTGAAAATATCTCTCATGCTTAACAGGTTTGGAACTAGTTTGATGTACTACGGACTGAGCCTGAATGTTGGCAGTTTTGGTCTGGATATTTACCTGACGCAGTTCATCTTTGGTTTAGTAGAGCTTCCTGCACGTCTGGGCAGTCTGCCTGTCCTCCAGCTCATTGGGAGAAGGATTGGTCAAGCAGGAGTGTTAGCTTTTGGAGGTTTAGCTTGTCTTGGGATCCTTTTTATACCAAGAGGTACTTGAATTATTTTTTTCATTTATAATGTGACTTAAAGATTTAATTTCCTTAAAAAAAAAAGTCCTATAAAAGGTAAATCTATTGAATGTTAAGTCTAGCAAGAAATGTACTCTCACTTAAAATGGCACTTTTACCCTGTTTGATCAGGAAATTTGTTTTTCTGTTTGCCCATCAGACCTTCCTATAGTAGTAACAGTCATAGCTGTATTGGGAAAATTTTCTGCCAGTGCCAGTTTTTCCATAGTCTATGTTTATACGGCAGAATTATATCCCACCAATATAAGGTAAAGGCTTATAATCATCACATGCCAATTTTTTATTTGATTGAGTGAGTTTGCTGATGGATTCACTGTCTGTACTTGTAGGCAGAATGGTGTAGGTCTGAACTCCATGTTAGCTCGTGTGGCGGGTATCCTTGCTCCTCTGATAAGGCTCCTGAGCACCTACCATTACACCATTCCCATGCTGATCTATGGAATTGTCCCCATCGCCGCTGGGGGCCTGAGTTTACTACTGCCTGAAACCCGTAATGTTGAACTTCAGGACTGTGCTGAACTTACGTGAGTTACCAAACTCCACTCACTCCAAAAAATCTAAAGAATTTTTCATAAATATTGTGTTTTTTATTTCAGAAAACTTGAGGATGGTGCTGCTGAGAATGGATCTTTGACAAAATCAGAAAAGAGCACAAAACTCTGATTTATATGGTGAAAATGTTTTCTAAACTAATGTACTGGTAGCAGCATTTGTTTGTATGCTAAAATAAAAAAAAACTTCAGTTGGAGCATGTTTAACAGTTTATTTTTGGTACTTGCAAACTGTTTTAGTTGATTTTGTTCTTAGAAAAGTTATATCCTATTTGATAACTTGGATGTGTATGAATATTAAAGTATGTATATAAACTGTATTTGCTATACACTTATTTAAGCTTTCTACTTCCCATCATTCTTTCAGATTTTTTAAATTACCTGTTTCTGCTATTCGGCAACTCATTTTAAGAGAGACTTTAAGCATTTAATCCAACAGAATGACCCCCATAACCCCCAAACCCCAACCCTTTAGAGACTGTGCCTACTCCCAGACCACCTTAAAATAAATGAAATACCAGCAAAAAAACATTTTAATTATAAAAAAATCACAAAGTAAGAAAAATATAACTGTTTCAACTGTACCAAAGAGCAAAACAACTAAGGGTCAGATTTACGGGACAAAAAAAAACAAAAGCGCTGATAGGTGTGGTTAGTTTTACGGGTGATTTACAAAAGTTGCACTGTTTTCTAAACACAAGTGCAGTCAGTTCATTTCAATATCAAGCTCAAAAAATAAGATGCTTTTTTTGGTGTTAAATATTGGCGCAATTAGTAGTAAATTGCATGTCACAAACATTAGTAAATCAGTTTGCGAGCTTGATTTAAATATTCTCCTCCCTATATTTTGTGCCTTGAGAAAGGAACTCCCAGAAATACATATGCAACAGGGCCAATCACAAAAATCTCTGAGTTCCCACCTCTTACAACCAATCTTGTAAATGCCAACAGTACTTTTTATTACACCAAAACCCAGTTTGCGCTGGTTCAATGCCTTAGCAAATCTCTCTAAGTCCCTGTTAGTATGTGATTTAAAAATTGATCAAAATATTAATTTATTTTCCCTTACAGAAACCCTTTGCAACAGGATGGATACGTTAGTTTAAATGAATCAGCACCTCTGAGTAATGCTAACTGTCAGACTCCTTAAAGCACAGGCTGAGGAGGAGGAGTGGAAGCAATCTTTTACTCAAGCTTAGTAATAAACCAAAGACCTAGACAAAGTTTTAATTCATTTGAAAAACTGTTTTATTTGTTGTGATCTATTGTCCACCTAGCCCTTATCACTAGAACCGCCAGGATTCCAAACTCCCTAGAACCGCCCCCCTCCTGGAACAACAGCAGTAATGGCAAAGATGTCATTTTTTGAAGAAGTTAAGTTGTTATTTTTCATCTAATTTTTCTAAATTTAAGTAAAATTTGACAAAACAAGGGGTTTTATTAGTTTTATCAATGATTTAGATAATTTCATTACAGATAGTAAAGTTAAAATACACATTAGAATAAACTAATAAACAAAGGGTACAAGAAACATGTCAGGGTCACCATCTGTTAGGTTCTTTTTTTTCCTGAAGAAAAAGAGGAGACATGCTATATGTTTTTATGAAAATTTATTAAGCTTGAGCAGTTGAAGATTCAAGTTACAGCGCTGGGCCCCCCTGTGAGACAGAGAGTCTGCTCACAGAGAGGACGCCCCCAAACTGGGCACAACAGTTTTTATAATGGATTCAAAACAAAATATTATTGTGATTGGCTATCGCTGGAGAAGAGCCATGGTTTAGACTTGGCCTTCTCTGATTGGTCTTCTTCTTCATCATCATCCTGCACAACAACCGACTTTGTCCTCCCATCTGGCTCCTTCCTGTAAGATAAAGAAAGAAAACACCTACCTGCCTGTCCTTACTAAGTTTTGATATGAAGCTGCAATTCTCAGTCTCTGTTTCTACTTATGCTATCTACACTATGTTTGGATTTCACCTTGACTTTGTCTATTTGTCTGGCCTTGTTTTATCCCTTTACAATGTGGGGTTAAGTTAATGCTTTTTACCTAAAAACCTACTTTCTTCCAAATATTTTATTAAGCCTAATTAAGCACAATTTCAATGTATATAAAAGACCACCTAAAAGCTCAATTTAACTATTTTATTTCTAACATAACACATCTAAAAACCTTAATTATTTGCAGAGGAAGAACATTATGAAAAGTTAAAAATTAATTTTGGATAACGTGTGGCATTAGTTGTGCTAAAATAAAGACGGTATAAAAACAGAGCATTCACTGTGAAACAGATTGAACAGCTGATTGCCTACTGACCACACTGCTCCTCCTCAGTTTGCAACCCATAACCTCCTCAGCTCTCCTGCTCAGGCCTGAAACCCGTTTGGCTGCTGTGCTCTGGATTTCACTCTATTTGCTCAGATTAGTTCTCCACACTCTGGACTCTCTGTTCAGTTCAGCTATGGTTCCCCGGCTGCTAGGAACAGCCAGCAACCCACCGGGTTCTCCACGCGTTTGGTCACATACTCCCCGCTCTGACCTGCTCTGCTCTGGCTCAAAATCACACCCTCAGCCCAGCAGTAATTATTCAGCTTTTATCTAATTGTAGTCTCCTATATATTTATTTATCAATCACATTTAGCTAGCTCTGGCTCATGTTAGAGCAGCCTTCATGTCAAAATGTGTGTAAGCAGTCGGCACTTGTCATGTTGTCCTCAGCATTTCTAGGTATAAATGGTCATAATTTTTTTTTCTTTTGATCCCACACACCCCAAAATTTAGTATTTGATGAATCAGTCCATTTTAGGAAAAGTCATGAAATATGAGATGATGGGGTTTTAATTTAACAGAGTTACAGGATTTTTAAAGTGACAAGGGGTCAAAATGACCCCCTTGGCAGTTCTAGTGTTATTCAGAGTTCTGATTTAGTGCTCAGTTCAGATAAATGAATTAAAGTGGATGATTTTAACATTCATGTAGATTATGAAAATAACAGTCCCAACTTTGCATTTAATTTATTATTAGACTCAATTAGCTTCTCTCAAAATGTAAACGAGCCCACTCACTGTTTTAATCACACTCATCAGTCAAGATTTAGAGCTCACTACAGCACTGAAACAGCACTAGTGAAGGTTCTGAATGACCTCCTTATGGCCGGGGACCAATTCTGTTTACATTATACATGCGTCCCTTAGGCAACATTATTAGAAAACAAATATGTAGGCCTGCTTTCTTTCATCTGCACAGCATCTCTAAAATTAGAAACATCCTGTCTGAGTGATGCTGAAAAACTAGTTTGTGCATTTACTAATTCTAAGCTGTATTAGCTTCTCTTCATTGGCTCCCTGTTAAATCCAGAATTGAATTTAAATCCTTCTCCTCACATACAAAGTTTTGAATAATCAGATCCTATCATTATCTTAAAGACCTCATAGTACTATATTATCCCAACAGAGCACTTGGTCTCAGGTTGCAGGTTTACTTGTGGAGAAGTAGAATGGGAGGCAGAGCCTTCAGCTGTTTGGATTCAGGAGACAGACACCCTCTCTACTTTTAAGATTAGACTAAAACTTTCCTTTTTGACAAAGCTTAAAATTAAGGCTGGAACAGGTGACCCAAACCATCCCTTAGTTACACTGCTATAGGCTCAGACTGCTGCGGGATTTCATGTGATGAATTGAGCACTTCTTCTCCACTCACCTCTTTTCACTCCCCATGTGTTTATATACCACTGCAGCATGTCATTAAATTTTTGTCTTCTCTCTTCCTTAGTCTGTGCTGTGTCCTGTCTCCCTGTGCTCTACTTTTTTCTCTTCATTTTCCCCTCACCCCTAACCAGTTGCGGCAGATGGCTGAGCCGGGTTCCTGTTAAAAGGGAGTTTTTCCTTTCCACCTTCACAAAGTGCTTGCTCATAGGGGATCATGTAATTGTTGTGGTTTTCCTTTTAATATTGTAGCATCTTTACCTTACAGTATAAAGTGCCTTGAGGCAACTGTTACTGTGATTTGGTGCTATATAAACAAACTTGAATTAAAATGAACTGAATTGCTGAATTGAACTGAACTGAATTGAAAGCACCATGCTGGAAGAATACTTTTGTAAGCATTCTGACAGCATAGTGTTGGTACTCGTTGCAGAAGTTCAGCCTTTTTATGCATTAGAATGTAAAAGTGACAGAAGAAATTGTCATTTGGACAATTCACTGTTTTGTTTATTTAAAACAACAACAACAACAAAAAAAAACAGTGATAATAACAGAAAAAAGAGCATTAAGGTAATTGTGTGTGTATGCATGGCTGGTCTGAGTATTTCAGAAACTGCCGATCTACTGGGATTTTCCCACACATCCATCTATAAGGTTTACAGAAAATGACCTGAAAAACAAAATATCCAGTGAGAAAGGCAACAGTAACTCAAATAACCACTTGTTACAACTAAGGTATGCAGTAGAGCAGTGGTGTAATGTAATGGTGACACACACATACACAGACCTATTTAAAAAGCCACAATTACAGAATCAAATCCTGCAGCTATTTAAAGCATGTGAGTTACATTCAGTATTTTTCTGAGTCAGATTGGATAACAAAAACATCCAGTCAGATGGTTTTTTGCCTGCAATAATGTTAACAAGCAAGCAGGCTAAGGTTAACCAGCTAGCTGTAAGTTATCTATGCTGCATGAATCTAGCCATGGTTAGTCTGATTTACCAGCCAGATCAGCCCCAGAGATTTGGATGAATTAGTTATCCATTAGATGGTGCACAATAATATTAATAGTAGTCATCATGATAGAAAATCCAAAATTAATTCAAACTTGTGTGCCGTATATAGCTGTATATTTTAAGCCTAACATCATATGGTATTCATGCAGCTTTAGTAATTTTGATAAATTGGGCCTTTGTGTACCTATACACCAGAGTTTAAAAAAAAACATGGGTTTTATTTTAAATCACTTGACTTAGCTCAAACAGTTGCAGCCCAGAGAGCATAAGGGCCAAAAAGCAGTCCAAAGTCAACCTCAGGCATGCCTTTATCCACACCTCACCAGGTGTAGTCAATTAGCAATTAAGCCCAGGAACCACCTGAAGCCTTTTCTGCCAGAGAATAGGGGTTGCAGAGGGGCGTAACAACAATAATGATACCATAATCGCTACTGCAGATACTGACTTTAGGGGGGAACTTCACAAGAAATCTATTTTTGGGGTTTAGTATAGGGATCAGACATTCAAAATAAAAAAATACCGCTCTGATAAGACAGCCTCTATAACAAATGATTGAAGTGTAAACTGCGAGTGTGACATCTCAGTTATCTGAAGTGCTCCTGACTGATCCTGTTTATGCAGAACTAACTGATAGTTATGAACAATAGTTTTACCATGTACAACGTTGAGTATGTTACCTGAAATTATTAAAACATTAAGTGTGTTATGAGCTCTTCTCTCTGTGGGAGTTACACTCACTACACGTTTGGTGATCTTCATAGCTGCGATGAGTGATGTGGCACACTCACACAGACTGTCCTGCCCCATCTACTCACTGTTGAGGCATTTTGATCAGAATTTCAAATGAGTAAAAAAGCAGCCAGTGTCCAAAGAAAAACTTTGAAAGACCTTTATTGCCAAATAATCCAGTTATTAGTTATTAAGACATGTAATTCAGTTCAATTTAAATTGAGTTTTTTTTTCATATAGAGCCAATTCACAACAACAGTCAACTCAAGGTGATTTACTGTATGTCGTAAGGTAAAGCTCCTACAACGCTATATTGAAAACCCCCAAAATCAGATGACCCCCTATAAGCAAGATCTTGGCAAAAGTGGCAAGGAGAAACTCTCTTTTAACAGGAAGAAACCTTCAGCAGAACAAGGCTCAGGAAGGCAATTAAAAATCCTATAAGTTATCCTAAAGAAAATGGTGTCCTTCCTTCACAACTATTATTTTTACTTGTGATTCTTTCAGCAAGTTTTGTATTTCTATAATATTACCTATAGTAACAATAAATTCTGAATGTGCTGTCTTTATTTCCAATTGAATAATTTTTATCTTTGTTGTGGTACTAATTTAACTGATCTTTTTCTGAAGAAGCACTTTGCTTTTTTTCTTCTTCTTCCTTGTTTGAAGGTTTTCAGAGTACTCTGTGATATTGATAACTGGTTGAAGAGGAGGGCTAAGAGGAGCCACTGAAGATAGGACCAAAGCAGTGTCTTGGTGACCTTGGAGTTCTCCTCAAGGCTGGGCTTTTGATTTACAGCCACAGTGCTCCATATATCCTTACAGGAAGCTTTTTTGGTACAGGGTTTCACAGGAGCTTATGAAGGTGACAGTACATCAGAGTATCTCTGGACTGGTTGTTGGCTGCTCTGGGGGTTCAGTAGGAGGAGTCAGAGCTGAAACCACAGCAGGGAGTGGTTCCATGGTAGGTGGGGGGGTCATTCTTCAGGTTAGATATTATGGTTACATTCTGAACTGAGGTGGTCAGAAGAACTGGCTTCACTGGTTGAGCAGCAGGTGTGCGATGGGTCAGCTCTTTGAAGCTCTGCCACTGAAACATCTGTCAAAATAAAATAAATAAATAAGCCATCCTGAGGAGGTGAGACTCCTGCTGATCTCCTCTCTGCCCCCATACTCACACACACTGTCCTGTCCCTTCTAGCCTGTGGTCGTCGCTGTTGAGGCGTTTTGATCAGAAATTCAATAATAGATACTTTACAAAAGATAGAGAAATTTTTATTTAATAAACAATACTGACATTTGATTGATTTCAATCAGTTACTGCTTTTTAATGATTAATATTTTTTCTCCTCAAAGACAGCGACAGAGTAACCTCCTCTACCTGACTGGACCTGCCTAATACATTACGTCATTCACTGTTGGCAAAAAACAACATATTTTGACATAATACCTAAGCTAGAGTTATAGACACACTGAAGCAATTTTCTGCTTCCTGTCAGCACTTGAGTTTGACAGTAATCATTTTCTTGGCAGTGTTGCATTTAAAATGTGTACCTGACATCATGTATGTCAAGTTATGTTTATCCATAGCAGCGATATATATATAGCCTCTTCAGTATCCTTAGAAATATATAGGATAAAATGTTTAGTGTGGCTTTTACAATATGGATGTAGCACAGAACATTAAGCCCTAAATAGAAGCAGTCTCTGTGGGCTACCTTCCTATTTTGATCATACCTATCATGCATCTTTTAATTTTTTTTAACAAATAATTGAGCCAATGAATGTGCAACAATCTGCAGTGGTCCTTAGGATGGCCAGTACTGTACATATACCATAATTACTAAATCTATGATGTGTCCATAAATCTGCACAGTTTGAAATCTCCCCACATTCTTCAGCGTACTGTTGCCTACAATTACTGTATAGTTAAATGTATTTTATTGTCTTCATTTTTATTTAACTATAAAATGGAATTCTTAGTTTTCTAACACTTCCATTAAGAAAATGCTTAGACTACTGAACTACATAACAAAGACAGAAAAAAAGACTTCACTGGAAACATGTTTGATTTGCAGAAACAGACAAAAAGAATCAGCTTTCCTGACCTACAGTGTGATGGTTCAGAAGCATGAAGGCCGTAAAAAGGTAAATAATTAAAATGTAAGAAATCTGTCCTTTCCTCATCACCCTCAGGGCAACCTTCATTTCCCTTGCTCCTTTCACTACTATCATCCTCTATCACATCTTCTTGCTCACTTTCTGCTACGTGGATAGGCTCTCTACAAGAATGAAGCATAGAGCACTGATATGAGCCTCTTAACCTGCTTACAGCCTCATACTGTTTTCAACCTTTTTGGTACAAAGGCACATCAGAAGTCAAACCAGATCATCAAGGCACACCATAATAATTTTAAATAATGTAATTCTATTGATAATTGTGAAAGCTTAAATAAGTGCCCAAGCTTATTTGTGTTTATGGCACTAACACTATCTATTATACTATACAATACCTTGGTTGTACAGGCCTAATAGCAGTATGTTAAAATTTATTAGATTGAATTAGGTTTATATGTGCAATGATGTGACATATAATAACTATTTTCTATTAGTATTCCTGTGATATTATCAAACACAAAAGTTAGAGATCTCATATACAGCAGTCTAATGATCTTGCAGATTTACTGGGTTATTTAGTAATACATGAAAACCTGACACTGTTTCATTAGGACTAGGAAAAATTTATTTTTAAAATTTTGTAATTAAGGCACAGCGTCATTGTAGTATTTTAAAATGCTATTTCAGAAACAAACCGGCTTCCCCAAAATGCCTTGCTTATCTCACAGCCTCACTGGTCCAACATACAATAAAGCTTAATGCTACATATTGTAGTGTTGCTAAGCTTTCAGCTGAAACTGCTATAGATATAAAAATGACTGCCTGGAATAACCTTTAGTTTCCACTTTATGTGTTCACCTTGTTTCACATCATTTGGACAGGGACCTGCTGCTGCTTCTCTGGTTGTTATTAAGGGCCAAGCATTTCATGGTGTTAGATAATTTTGGTAGATACAGTGGCACATGTGAAGTTGGATCACTGCCTTTAACAACTGATGATAACTAAACCATTTGTAACCTGTTAGTTGTGCTTTGCTGACTTCCTTTAGTTGCTGCTTTGCTTCTTCTTTGATCTTGCTTTCTTGGGGAAAGACATGACTCACAGTGCACATTAGCAATAAATTAGCTGTGCTGTAAAGGCAAGTCCAGTGTGGGATGGACTACACAAAATTTTGCTTCATTTGTAAGGGGTAAAAGGGGCATCAGAGAGCCTCCACTATTATTGTTTGGAATCTAAGTTTAGTTACCCAACTGATTTATTCAGGCAATTTTATTATGACACTAATTTCTTTAAAAAAATAAAATTAATAAATAAAAAAAAAATGAAAGCAAATCCAAACTTTTCATTCCAGTCTCCCACCACTGGGGCTCTGGGTAGTCAGTCCCACTTCGCCCCCCACTAGCACACCCCTTACAGTGACAATGTTTTTCATTGGTGGATTTCTCTTTAGTAGACAGCTGGTTCAAATAGTCTCTCTCTCTCTCTCTCTCACACACACACACACACACACACACACACACACACACACACACCAAACAAAAACAAAACAGATCCATAAGCCTTTAGAAAAGTATTTAGAAAATGACACAGTCTTTGAATATCAACACAGTGGATTTTAAATCAAACAACCAAGATGTAATTGAAGTTAATCAAAGAGTTTTACAAAACTTTTGCATTAACTGTTAAGGAATTACAGCCATTTTTATATATAGCCTCTTGTTTTCAGATGCTCAAAAGTAATTGGACAATTGACTAACAAGGAGTTTATTGGCCAACTGAGCCCCGTTCCTCCTTTTTTCCATAACAAATGAAGCAGATAAAAGATCTGGAGTTGATCCCAAGTGTTGAACTTGCATTTGGTAGCTGTTCACTGCAAATCTCAAAATGACAACTAAAGATGTCACTGCAAGTGAAAGAGGGCATAATTTGGATGAAAAACCAAAATAAACCTGTCAGAGAGATAGGAAAAACTTTAGAAGTGGCCAAATCAACAGTCATTCTTTAAACAAATTTAAACAATGTTAATAGAAAACCTTTAAAACTGAGTTGGGTCAAGTTGAACCGAGTAGGTGCTAGTGGAAAAGAGGCTTATGACAGCTGGGATAGGATGGACTACAAAGCATTTGGGAAAATTCTATTACAGCACATATCTATCTACAAGTGTGGCAACCAGTCATTATTTACATGAGTTACTGTTCACTGGAGGACAGCCCTAAACTTTGCTCCTAACCGAGTTGATTATCTTATTGACAGTGGTGATGTCTCGTCATGTAAGACACTGCTGCTCCTTTTAAAAAAGAAGGCAATCAAAGACATTAGCTCCTTGTTACAATTAACAAGTATGTACATATAAAAAAAAAAAAACAGGAAAGAAAGTAGCACTAATTTAAAAAACCTCTCCATAAAGCTGGAACCACAACCACATTAAACTCTACCAAGGCTGATATAGAGTCATAGCTCTGTTGAACTACATATTCCTTTATCTCTCCATAGTACTGACTCCATGAACTTTGTTACAAACAAATTTGTAAGTGTTATGAAATCTGAAATAAATGAAGGTTTTACACAACCAGGCTGTCTTTTTGAGTTTTATTTATCTTTGCTAAGGTGTCAAATAACAGTACAGACAGCATGGCAGCAGTCTGCATGACAAAGAATGACTGTAAGCCTAGAATATTTATAGAGACAAGTTATCCACTGTAGTCACAGAATGTTGTTAGAACACAGTAATATAAGATAACTCATACATCAACATGTGATATGAAAGATTACATGGAGACAGTATACCACAGAGTACTGGAGCTTTCCATTCAGCAAGGCCAGCCTGACATAGAGAAGCATAAGAGCCTTAAAATTTTTCCATTATTGTAAATGCACGACATCTTCCCACATCTGTCACAGTACGGCAGCTTTAGAAATGTCTCTTAGACCTGATTTATATTTAGGAGACTTCTCTCCTGTTGATCTCATGATGCTAACTTTGACAATGACTTTTTTATAAACCATCTTACAGAATTGCTTTCCAGCTAGATTGCTTGATTGTGTTTTACCATTTAATTTTATATTAAATCTGATCAATCTCTCTATAAAAATCCCCATGAAATTAAAAATTCTTCTACTCACATACAAAACCCTTATTTACCAAACTCCATCATATCTTAAACGGCTCACAGGAACAAACTATGCCAGTAGGCTTACTTGGGGTTATTGGAGTTTCCAAAGGCAAAATGGATAGCAGAGGCTTAAAACCTTCCCAATGAGTAAAGCTTATAGTTGGGGCTAGCTCAGGTAGCCTTAGCTATGCTGCCTTAATCCTATGATTGCATTTCTTTCACTCCCCATTTATTTCTATGCCACCAATGGATTTCAGTAACTCTGTCTTTTCTCTATCCCATAGTTTGTGCTATATCATTTCTGTCCCCTCTCTCCTTCTTTCTCTCACTCTCTCACTCTCTGCTTCTATATACAGGTATCTTTGGCTGTGGAGCTGCAATTTTCCAATATTTGGTTACAAACCTCATCAACCTGGTGAGTGTTTATTATTATACTGTTTGCTGTTTCTCAGTGGTTTTATTTTAATTTCTTATGCATACTGGTTTAGGTAGATGTGTAGGTAGATGAGCCTTATTCTGCTAGAAGTTTCTTCCTGTTTGAAAGGGAGTTTTTCCTCTCCACTATCACCAGGTGCTTTTTTACATAGTCAGGTCTTGACCTTATTTCTTAATACTATGTAAAATGCCCTGAAATGATGCTGTGATTTGGCTCTGTAAAACTAAAGCTGAATTACATTGAATTTGAACAAATGTTGAAATGCTAAGTATAATTTGCTTGCACTAAAATGCTTGTTGACAATTTGTTGAATCTTTTGCATGCATGTACATGTTAAACATTTAGAACAACAGCTAACTGCAAGTCTCCCTTAACATGGCTCTGTGAGACTTAAAGGGGAATTATTTCCATTATCTGTGTCAATGCTGATTTTATTGCCTTAGCTAACTCATATGTTAATGTTGGAACAGTAACTTTGAAAGCTGTTCCCTAGTAAAAGGTGAAGGCAAAAACATAATTCATCATTTTTCTTGGTTAATTATTAATTAGCCAGATAAACTGTAGACTCAAAAACCTCAGCAAGCTGAGCCACACACCACTATTATCACTATGAGTGATTTCAGATGGGTCCTGACAGACATTGTTTCAAAAATGCTTACTTTTGTCATTATGCATCAGCACCATTTTTATACCCTTTGATGTTATTGGCCAGGTGTTTACAGGCTTGAGCTTCCCTCACCACCGCGTGCAACCCAACCTGACAGATGAGAGACAAAGGAATTCACCATCCCCGTGAAAAAGGATGGAGAGTTTGAGAGCTGTAAAATGTTCATACCTGTGGATTGGGATTTAGAAAGCACTGAAAAATATAGGATCAACACCACAACAGGATGGATAGATAGATGGGACTATCAGGCTGAACCAGGTGTCTCCAGCATTGTAACAGAGGTAAAAAGACAAAAGCATTTACTAATTTGTCTTGTCTTCTTTGACAGGGTTTCTGCTACCTGTTTATTTAGTCCATAATCTGTCTCTAAAACCCTTCTGCTGATCTTTAATAATCTATTTTCTTCTGTTGTAATTGTTTGGGGCTATTTCTGACAGGTTATGACCCATAATACATCCCCTTTTTCTGTCTGTATTAATTTATAATTTATTTTATAACAAGCAATGCTGCATCAGTAGGTTTGGCATTAAAATTTTTTGCAGGTCAGCTTTTCAGTTTCTCTCTGATTTAATTTAATTTAAGTTTTAAAAAGTTATAAAAAGGTGACATTTTCAGTCAGTCATGAAAAAGATAATGACCACTGACAACCATAAAGGTTAACAAAGGATAATAAGTCTGTGAGTTTTAGAAATGTATGGGTTTGCATTAAAAGGGAAGGAAACCCTTGAAGAGTACTTTTTTATATTAAAGTTATTATATAAATTAATGTACTATATAATCTGCATGAGGTAAGTATATAAATGATATGAATGCGAGGGATACTTTATTTGATCCAGATGGAACAAATAAAATACCATGTACATTCAAAGAATTAAAACATCTATAATTCTGTTCTCTTTTTCTAGGTTTGGCCAATGATTTGCGACCCTGGTTGCTCTTCTGCTCCTGTCATTGTTTGATGTGAACATTGCTTTCTCACCAAACATCTATGTTTATATGGTTCTCAGATTTTTCTCTGGGGTTTCAAGTGTTGCTTGGATCTGTGATGGGTTAGTGATGGGTTAGTCCATCATTCTTATGATTTATGATCACTTGAAAAGCAAAAATCAGTTGTTAACAGATTTTATTTTTGTGAGAAGTAACTGAGTTTTTTTGGTAGTCAGTTCATCATCATCATCACCATCTATGGAATAAAATGGAATGGAAATTGTATGTTTATAAAACATTTCATATAAACTCAATGTGATTTTGATTTAAAAAAAAGAAAAAGAAACAAAAGCATAAACCCATATTTTATAAGGCCTGGGATAATTAGAAGGATCTAGCTAGTAATACACTTGCATTTATATAGTACTTCTCTAGTCTTACTGATGACTCAAAGCACTTTAGACTGCAAGTCAACCTTATCTACCTCACATCCACTGACAATTTAGAATCACCAATTCACCAAATCACAATTCACTTAAAATGCATGTCTTTGAACTGTGGGATGAAGCCAGAATATTTGGAGGAAACCCATGCAGACACAGGGAAAACATGCAAACTGCACATAAAAAGGCCCCAGCCTGGGTTCAAACAAGAAACCTTCTTGCTGTGAGATGACAGTGGCAATCGTTTTCATAGTAAGTCCTTAGTTGGACCTACTATGCTTTTCCTCATGTTCCTTACAAATGGTAAACTGCTTTTCTGGCAATGTTGCTGTTGTGATTTGTGAGTTGCTCACTGTATTTCAGAGGCAATAGTTTTTCTTGTCTCTGAGTTTTTGGACCAACTATAACAATCTCAGTTATGTCTCTGTTTAGCTCAAAGAAGTTCCTTTAAATCCAGTGAACAAACAAACAAACAAGTAAATACATGTGCCTGTCATAATTTTTTTATTAACTATAAATCTGTACATCATCAGCATAGAGTATGGCTTGATTTGAACTTTTACCAATTTTACCATTAGTTATTTCAAAACTATGTCAGGAATGTGAAATGGTGTTACTAAATGGACTCATAATATCTATTTTTACTCCACAGATGGACATGCAACCTTTGAATTCTTGGAACTTTGAGTCTTTGTGTTTCCTGTTTTTGTCTCTTAAGTGGCAAAAAATTCTGAAATGCATTAAATAATTATATGAAAAAACTACAATGTAGCCTCTTTAAATACATAGTTTTGAATATGGTTAATACAAATGCATGAGTATACTCATTAATTTATTAAATTATTTTGTTTACACTATAACAAACAAAAAAAACCCCCAAACTTTATATGTAATTCTCATCTATCTTACAGCCTTGGAATGGACTGATCCCTCAAAATCCGCCTTTTGCACAATGTCCATCATAGCTTTCTTCACAGTTGGACAGACTTTGTTGTCTGGTGTTGCCTATTTGATCCAAAATTGGAGAATCCTGCAGCTAGTGCTCTTCTGCTCTCTGATCATTGTCCTGGTCACCTTTTACTGGTCAGAAGCTTCTCAGATCATAATAAACACATTTTTTAAACATTGATGAAAACTGAAGCCTACTGAATCATACAGTTTTGAATCTGCTTTTTAACAGGTTGCTCCCAGAATCAGCTCTGTGGCTGATTACTCAGGGCAGGAAGGAGAAGGCGTTAAAGGAGCTCCAGCAGGCAGCCAGGGCGAACAGGAGAAAAGTATCAGAAGATCTCCTAGACAATGTGATTACAATATAACACACAGAATTTCAGTATTTCTATATGACATGAACGTTTTCTAAAATTTGTCTTTTCCTCCTTCAGATAGAGATGGAGACTATGTCTGAGAGAAGAAATGTATTGGACATTGGACATGCATATCATATCTGAGAAAACACTTTCCAATAATGGGTCTCGTCTGGTGTGTCTTCACAAACTGAAATCTTGTTCATGCGACATTCTTCACTAGCTATAGAATAACCATAAAACACAATTATTTATTTTTAAAGTACTGAAACTAAAAGTATCAATCTCTTGATGCATGCTCAATAATCCAGGTAAAAGAATCCCAAAAAGTTGAATCTGTTCATCTGGACGTAGCGTTTTTTTTAGTGGGAGAAACGTTTCATCACCTTCTGGTAACTTCTTCAGTCTCAGCTGACTGCAGAATTCCCCAACCTTATAAACAGTACATTGCATAATGACCGAAACCAGCACCACTGACTAACAATGGGCCATTTGGTCAGTTTCATGATCAATAGTATGCAAATTGTCA
>VUQS01055507.1:938-11154 GCA_015108495.1 Heterochromis multidens | reverse complement strand
AACAAGTGCTCAGCATCTCTGGAACCCTGACAAGGCACACCTGTGCAGTGACAACCATTTCAGGTGACTACCTCATGAAGCTCATTGAGAGAAGGCCAAGAGTGTACAAAGCAGTGATCAAAGCAAAGGGTGGCTATTTTGAAGAATCTAAGATATAAAACATGTTTTGGGTTATTTCACACTTTTGTGTTTACTACATAATTCCATATGTGTTCATTCATAGTTTTGATGCCTTCAGTGAGAATCTACAATGTAAATAGTCATGAAAATAAAGAAAAAACATTGAATGGGAAGGTGTGTCCAAACATTTGACTGGTAGTGTACATACATGAGAGATATTCAAAGGCCCACTTGGTTCCTTGTAGCCACATCCAAATTCTATTGCCTCAAATCTGTCAGTCTTCAATAATCTTTTGAGAGTTTGGAATTAAAGAAACTGGAATTGAAGTAGATAGAAGTCTTTTACATTTTGCAATTTGGGGAAACTCAACATAGGTGTTTCCTGCTATTAGTTCAAACTGAGAATACCATACAGTGGCATTAAAATACATTTTGAAACAATCTGGAAAGTTAAAGGAATGATCCAAACCAGTGTAGTATAGGATTCCAGGTGTAACAACACAGAGCAATTACCTGCAGGTTTAATTCCTCTTAAGAGAGACAACAAGCTCTGAAACCACGTTATAACACTAGATTGTTTCATTGTTACTCTTGCGCATTAGTTCTTGTTGATCTTGTTGATGACCTTGTTAATCCATCGCAGGAACCTGCTAACACGAGTGTAAACCCCAGGGAATGAGGGATTACCACAGCCATGACCCCAAGAGATGACTCCTGTCAACACCCAACGACCCCTTTCTCCTTGACAAACCAGTGGACCCCCACTGTCACCCTGGCAACTGTCCACACGGTGGTGCTTCGACAGGCTCCCAGCACATAGCATGCGGCTGGTGAAGCGGTTACCATATCGCTTCTTACACTTCAAGGCTGGAAGCAGGGGGACCCAGGCCTGGAGCAAGGTACGTGAGTATTCTGAGTCTGACAGCAGATATAGAAGAGATGGAAACAAGTCTCAGTTACTCTCCTTTACATGAGAATAAGACTGAAATGCAAGTGAATCCTAAATTTAAAAAAACACTAAAAATGTGAGATGATCATAAAGACCAGTTCAGACAGAAGTGTGGCATAAACTCAGTGAGTTATATGTAGGGGTTCAAGTGGGCTGGAATAATCCTGAATGGCATTCACAATAATTTCTATTGTGAGCTCCAGTAATTTTCTTTGTGTACAGGCTGTGATCAGCTGAACTGTGCTGCTGCTGCTCTTTGTGGATTTACACACAACTGAATTCAACAAGATGTAAGCAGATGTTTCACAAGGCTGATTTTTTCCTTGGTTGATTTCCATCCCCTACAGTATACTGTTTATACTTCTTTATACTAGACCGTATACAGTTGATGTAAAGGTGGAATTCAGTGAATGAATCTAAGCATCATCAGCTTCAATTCAAATTCAAATTCTGACCATGAACACCACAGCCGCTGTGCACCAGTCCATCACAGTGCTTTACTGTAAATTCACCACAGTACAGCACGTTTCACAATCTGGAAAAAACATAACTTTATATCATATATAGATCCAATATCTGATTTAAAAAAATGAGGACTTACATTTCCAGTTTATCAGATCCCACTGAGCAGTCCTTACCTTTAAATATAACCTCTCTTCTTCCTCTCCTGTCCTGTTTTTCTTACATCTTTCTCCATCTCTGAGTGAAGTTATCTTTTATTCTGGGAAATAAAGCACTTGTACCTTTAGCTAGCGGAAACACTGTGTAACACTGCATTTGAAATTAACTGCCACTTATTAAACGTTACTCCCTTTACACTCACTCCTCCTTTGAAGGTGCGCAGTGCTGGGAAATAAAAAACTTCCCTCAAATACCTACTAACAGTTTGGTACAGTTAGTGCAGGCTAAACTGCTTAGTTTGCAGTATTGTGGTGAAGTTTGCAGTACAAAGTTTCTTTTGTATTATTATAGGATCTTTACCTTTTAATATAAAGTACCCTGAGGTGACTGTTGTTGTTATTTGGCGCTATATAAATAAAATTGAATTGATTTGAATTGAAATTAATGCAGTATGTTGGACTGCTACACAGCAGATAGGGTGTTCTTGGTCAGTGTTCGGTTACATCAAGGGTAGCTGACATCAGTTTATATTTAAGCAGGTGTTGATGCTGATTACATTCACTCACTGAATTCTACCTTTTATACTAGCTTCATAGTGTCTAGAAGTTGGAAAATCATCTATACAGCTTGTGAAACATCTCCTTATACAGTGCATCCAGAAAGTATTCACAGCGCTTCACTTGTTCCACATTTTGTCATGTTACAGCCTTATTCCAAAATGGATTCAATTCATTTTTCACCTCAAAATTCTACACACAATACGCCATAATGACAAAGTGAAAAACAGTATTTTTTATATTTTTTGCAAATTTATTGCAAAACTAAAATATAACATGTACATAAGTATTCACAGCCTTTGCTCAATACTTTGTTGAAGCACCTTTGGCAGCAATTACAGCCTCAAGCTTTTTTGAGTATGATGCTACAAGCTTGGACACCTGTTTTGGGGCAGTTTCTCCCATTCTTCTTTGCAGAACCTCTCAAGCTCCATTAGGTTGGATGAGGAGCGTCAGTGCACAGCCATTTTCAGATCTCTCCAGAGATGTTCAATCGGGTTCAAGTCTGGGCTCTGGCTGGGCCACTCAAGGACATTCAAAGAGTGGTCCTGAAGCCACTCCTTTGTTATCTTGTGCTTAGGGTCGTTGTCCTGGTGGAAGGTGAAACTTCACCCCAGTCTGAGGTCCAGAGAGTTCTGGAGCAGGTTATCATCAAGGATGTGACTGTACATTGCTGCATTCATATTTCCCTTAACCCTGACTAGTCTCCCAGTTCCTGCTGCTGAAAAACATCCCCACAGCATGATGCTGCCACCACCATGCTTCACTGTATGGATGGTATTGGCCAGGTGATGAGCGGTGCCTGGTTTTCTCCGGACATGATGCTTGGCATTCAGGCCAAAGAGTTGAATCTTTGTTTCATCAGACTAGATAATTTTGTTTCTCATAGTCTGAGAGTCCTTCAGGTGCCTTTTGGCAAACTCCAGGCAGGCTGTCATGTCCCTTTTATTGAGGAGTGGCTTCCGTCTGGCCACTTCACCATTTAGGCCTGATTGGTGGAGTGCTGCAGAAATAGTTGTCCTTCTGGATGGTTCTCCTCTCTCCACAGAGCAATGCTGAAGCTCTGTCAGAGTGACCACTGGTTTCTTAGTTACCTCCCTGAGTAAGGCCCTTCTACCCCGATTGCTCAAATTGGCCAGGCGGCCAGCTCTAGGAAGAGTTCTGGTGGTTCCAAACTTCTTCCATTTATGGATGGTGGAGGCCACTGTGCTCAGTGGAACCTTCAATGCTGCAGAAATTTTTCTGTACCCTTCACCAGATCTGTGCCTTAATACAATCCTGTCTCGGAGGTCTACAAACAGTTCCTTAAACTTCATCAATCAGAATCTGAATCTGAATCAGAATATTTTATTAATCCCAGAGAAAATTATGTGGTCACAGTTGCTCCAGGACAGTAAGAAAGTAATTAACAAGTTAAAATACCAATATTAAATAATACAATATATTACAAATGACAAATTATTACAAATTGCTCTAATAATACAATAACTCAATATATAAATATCCTAATATATTACAGAAAATGAACTATCGATAAAGTTGAATTGAGGTGCCCCTCTTATCATACTGCCTTTATTATATTAAGGGTGTACAGTTGTTGCAGTGTATACTTGTGCTTTAGATGGAGGAGCTGTACAGAGAGAGCCACAGGCAGGAATGATTTCCTGTGTCATTCAGTGGTGCATTTGGGTAATCTCAGTCTCTCACTGAACGTGCTCCTGTGACTGGCCAGCACGTCATGGAGTGGGTGGGAGGTACTGTCCAGCATTATCCTTAACTTGGACAACATCCGCCTCTCCAACACCACCTTTAGAGAGTCCAGCTCCATCCCCACAGCATTAGTGGCCTTGTGGATCAGTTTATTGAGTTTGTTGGCATCCGCTACCCTCAGCTTGCTGCCCCAGCATGCAACAGAATAGAGTATAGCATGGCTTGGTTTGTGCTCTGACATGCACTGTCAACTATGGGACCTTATACAGACAGGTGTGTGCCTTTCCAAATCATGTCCAATCAACTGAATCTACCACAGGTGGACTCCAATCAAGTTGTAGAAACATCTGACAGATGATCAGTGAAAACAGGATGCACCTGAGCTCAATTTTGAGTGTCATGGCAAAGGCTGTGAATACTTATGGACGTTATAGTTTTTGTTTTTTATTTTTAATAAATTTGCAAAAGTTTAAGCAAACTTTTTTTCACTTTGTCATTATGGGGTATTTTGTGTAGAATTTTGAGGTGAAAAATGAATTGAATCCATTTTGGAATAAGGCTGTAACATGACAAGATGTGGAACAAGTGAAGAGCTGTGAATACTTTCTGGATGCCCTGTACTTTGTTTCTTTATGGTAACCATTGAACTGTACATGATTTCCACTTTCAGGAAATGACATCTGGGAGGGAACAAAAATGGAAACTGAACACTTTACAGTTCTGCTGTGCTTTAAGAAAAAAAATGTGAAAGACTACTTCGATTCTTAAATACAAAAGTATAGTTGCAATATGTCAGGGTTACCTCAGGTGATTTCCCCCCCATGTTTCCCACATTGGAGTATGTTACTTCCTCGTCCACCTGTGTAGAATGGGCAAAGTGTAATTTGCAGAAAAACTAAACAATGTCAGCTTGGTGTCATTCCCAACCCCTTGCATACAGACCCTTAAAGGAGAGTTTACCACATGAAAATTAATTTGATCAAATAGACATTTTACTCTCAGATGGCAATGTGTTCACTGAAAATCTTAATCTTGATTTCTTGATAGCACTGCAGTTGGTTACCTTGCCTGAAGGTTTTTTCATGTATCTAACTTCAGTGTATGTTACTTCCTCTCCAGCCTGCATGGAAGAACATAACATAACTAGAACATCTGCCAAACTGTCATTAGAAAAGTTTTCCCTGTAATTTCCTTCTGCTATTCTTTTAGTTCTGTGTACCAAAGGGAAAGAAATTAGTTTAACTTACCATTGCAGTGGCGGATGATTCTGTTTTTCTCTGCTCTAGTAAAACAAAACTGCTGTTACTGACTCTGTGTAACAGTGCACAGTAACCTAAATGTTAATTTGATTTTAAAGATTTACAAATCAATTTTGCCTGGATTTAAATCAAAGTTTAATAAGACTTACTGTGTCTCAATATAAACCAGATGAACAACGCCACAATTACAATCAAGATCAACACACTCAGAGGAATGATGAGGATCTTTAGGTCAAATGAAGCTCTGCAGCATGCAGTTTGAGAGCACATAATTTAGTTTAGCTTAACAAGTATCTGCATCTGTAAATGCTAAATACTGCATATAAATACAAAAAACATCTGACCTGTGTTGTTCATTTTTTAATGTGGTAATTGTTCCATTTCCAGTAACAATATGGGCAGTGGCTATAATTCAAAAAACAAGAATCATCAATAGAGTACTATAATGATGATTATCCTAATATCTCTTAGAGTACTAACATTTACAGTTGGATGGAATTCTTACATGCGTAGAATTTATGATCACTTGCAGTACTTACTAGTGATCAGTTTCTCAGTAACATTTAAATACACTGGTATCTGAATGTCCCCTTCACCACACCAATACCAGCCACTGCTCTTTGACCTTAGCCCACTCATGGTCACTGTAGAAACACCTGGGTCTCTCATATGAATAGTCACTCTTGTTCCATCTATGGATCCAGATGACCCTGTCACACAGTTTCTGCCCAGCCTGCACCATTTCAGTTCTCCAGAGTTACTGTGGTGACATGTAATGTTTATGTTTTTTTCAATATATCCTGTAATCTGATCGTAATCCACATAGAGTCTGGGGGTACCTTCGAGGGAAAACAAACAAACAAACAAACCAACAAACAAAATCATGTAAATCATGTGACGTAACATTCAGTCATTGTCAAAATAAATAAAATACATTCTAATCACGTCAAATAACATACAATAGAACCTTACTAGGTGTTTATTTTTATTTTTATTTTTTAGAAAAAATGATTTAAAATGTGTATAACTATAGGCACTTACCACTGGGAAGTGTCAGCTGAAAATACTTTCTTTCGTCCAGCCCTCCATTAATCTCCACTGCACACCAGTAATCAGTATTTTGATTTGTCAGCTGGTTTACAGTCACAGTAAAAATTTTCTGGTTTTTGTCATCAGAGATTGAATATTTTCCTAAATGGTCTGGCTTGTTTGTTTTTACTGCATAGCTGCAATGGTTCCAGTAATATCCTTCACACAAGTACTTCACATGGTTTATATATTGGGAGTCATAGAGACATGGGATGGAAATAGATTTTCCAGCTGTTACCGATACTTTACTGACTGTAGTTATGGTGTGTACTCCTGCAAAAAGAACAAATCCACATTTTAATGGAATAATTCCATTGATTGCTTATGTGATTTTCAATTTATTAAATCATGTCTCCATGAAAACCTATAAAATAAAAAAATTGCTAGGCTATTACAAATATTTATGTAATTGTAAATTTTATCATCAGTACAAAAATCAATACACATGCTAAACAACTTTTAAATGCCCCTGCCACTTACCTGTTAGTCCAGTGAGGATATAAATAATCCTGAGATAGAGAGCCATACTGATATGTGAGGAGACAAAATAGTATGAACCGGTGCACTTCAAAACTGACTTCCACTTCCTTTTTTTCCCCCTCTAAATATGTAACAGTTGCAGTCATTCTTCCTACTATGTAAATCAGTAATTTTACATAAGCTGACTCACAAAATAAACAGTGTGTGCAGTAAATGGTAATACATCTGATATCGTTCAGACTGGTGACTTTTCTAAACCAATCATTCTTAGCAAGATAAGCAAAATATAAAAAATTAGTCAAAACTGGAAAGTGAAAGGGTTTTATCATGTAAATTAAATACTGTTCTGTGTTGGCCAAGATCATCTTCTGTGGTGAGGTGTCAGTTCTTTGGTAATGTGAATTAAATTTTTGTGGTGTCTGACAACTTTTCCTGTTACTCTGAGTCAGTGCAACTTATGAAGGATTATTCCACACACCACACATTTAACTGGCATTGAAGATTCAGTGTTGAAATGTTTATTGAAAAAGTTAGCTATTTTGACAACAATGACAAATGAGCTCAAGAATTTCATTTAAGACTTTAAAATTGCTTTTTAAATGTTTCACCAGGTGTATCTTCTCTGGTGATGCTCTGCCAAACCTCTACTGCAGCCACATTCAACTCCTACTTGTCCCTTAGCGGTATGTTTGGGATCATTATCTTGTTGCAGGATCAAAGGCTGTTTAATGAGTTTGTAGGCATTTACTGGAATTTGAGCAGATAGGATGTTTCTATCTTCCTCAGAATTCATTTACAACTGCCATCAGCATTTACATCATCAGTGAAGATAAGTTTGCCAGTACCTGTGGCAGCCATACATGCCCAAGCCATAAAACCACCACCACCATAAGCTGGTACACTTTGGATCTTGAGCGGTTCCTTTTTGTCTCCACATTTTCATCTTGCCATAACTCTGATAAAGGTTAATCTCGTCTGTCCAGAACACCTTTGTCCAGAATTCTGCAGGCTCTTTAACCTCCTAAGACCCGAACTCTTTCATGGCATGCATTTTTCGTAAGTGGATATCAGGCTCTTGTAGAGCAAAATTTAGTATTGTGGTCTAGACAACCCAACATGTGATGTCCACATATGTGGACGCCAGGTCCTAGGAGGTTAAAGTACTTTTTCGCAAATTGTAATCTGGCCATGCTGTTTTTGTGATTAACTAGTGGTTTGCATTTTGCAGTGTAGCCTCTGTGTTTCTGTTCTGATGTCTTCTGTGGCTACTAGTCTCTGACAAACACACACCTGCCTCCTGAAGACTGTTTCTGAACCGCTGGACAGCCGTTTCATGATTTCTCTTTACCATAGTGAGGATTCTTCTGTCTTCAGCAGTGGAGGTGATCCTTGGTGTACCAGTTGCGATTACAGAGCTCACCGGTGCATTCTTTCTTCTTAATGATACAGTTGATTTTGGTAATCCTAAGCTTTAACTAATGTCTCTAATAGTTTTATTCCTGTTTTTAAGCCTTATAATGGCTTCCTTGACTCTCATTTGCACAGCCTTTCTTCTCATGTTGAACAATTGCAGCTACAGACTCCAATCACAGAAGCAAGCCTAGGTATCTTATCCCTGCACTAATAAGGCAATGAAAAACACCTGAGTAATCACAAAGCCAATTGTCCCAAACATTGTGATGCCCTGAAATGAGAGGGACTATGTTTAAAAAGTGTTGGACTTTCTACATGGTGGAACTGAAATGACTTTCAGAGATAATAAATGGACATAAATGGATATCCACATCTGTACAGAAAACCTTTATTTTCTCAGCAGTCATGATGAAACCCTCTTGTACAAATCAAAACACGTTATTTACCAAAAGAAATAGAATTATTTTTAAAAATCATTCATTAATTCATTAAAAATTAAGTCATTGATACATACTGGACTGAATGATTTATAAAGGGTGATATAAAATATAAGCGATAGAATGGGCATTAAAGTGAATTCATGGGTTACTAATGTCCTCTCATCCCATTTCATTCATTAGGATTTGTTGAAATTTAGTGTGCTGTAGATCACGCTTCTATCTGCTGGTTCAGCCTAAGAAGTGAAAAACAAGAGATGCTGAACTCTATGAATTCATTTGTATTGACAACGGGTATTTTGACACCTTGATGATTTCAGAATTCATCACATACCTTGTGCTGCACATTATCCTTTATAACAATTGTGCCGTATATTCAATTCAATTCAATTCAATTCAATTCAATTCAATTTTATTTATATAGCGCCAAATCACAAAAGTCGCCTCAAGGCGCTTTATATCGTAAGGTAAAGACCCTACAATAATACTAAAGACCCTACAATAATACATATATCACAATACGTATATCACACTTTCTGTTGGGAAAATTTCCTGTGGGATATGATATTCAGTCAAAATGACACAATTTTGAAATGAAACAATTAAAAGCAAAAACAACTTTCATTTAAAATCCAATGTAGTGGTGTACTGAAGCAAAATTACAAAATTTGTGTCATTGTCCAAATACTTATGGGCCTAATTCTATACCAGTGATAACAATGATTTATTACCAAATATAATAATGGGAAATAAATTGCCGTATCTTACTGCAGTGATGTCACATACCTCAGATCTGATGCTCTCTAAAACATATAATAAGAGCGTAAAAATACAAATACTGCATTTTATCCCAGAATTTATTTGAACAACTGACTTACTACGTATTATCACCCTCCACACGAATAATGTCGCAGGAACGATCAGTAGCTGTAAGACGAGGACCGAGATGAGAATTGTCACCTTAGTGGAACTAGAGGATAGGGCAGATAAGGAACATTTTAATTGCATTACACAAGTGCATTTAATCAAAAACTCTGCTCAAAAACTCATAAAGCTGAAATTTGTTCCCACATTAAAATGCTATGTATTTTGCTATGTGATGTTTATTTTAACAAAAAAACCCAAAAGAAACACACACAGAAAATGCATAAATTGTATATGGGTTGCAAAAATGTTAAATTTTCTGGAAAATTTTGCTTTATTCAGACAACAAAAATCTATGCTAAAATTGAACAGGAAGAATAATTTTCCAGGTGTAAATATGTCTGTGAAATAAACCACTGTTATATCATTCAGGTCATATCACATATGCACATTGCACTACTGTATAGACTTTCTGTAACTTGTTTTTTCTTATTTTTTTAATCTATTTTATATATATATATATGAACCAGAGTCAAATTCCTTGTTTGTGTGCACAAACTTGGACAAATAAAGATTATTCTGATTCTGATTCTTTAGTTTTTTGTTTTTTTAAATACTGAGGATATGCAAATTGTTAAATGTGACAGACCTCTTGTATTCACCCTCCAGGCTTCCACCCGTTGCTCTGTTTATTATTGAGTTTGTTGGCTGGGCTGT
>VUQS01055506.1:13853-30760 GCA_015108495.1 Heterochromis multidens | reverse complement strand
GAAACAGTCAGTGAAAACAGTCTCTGTAGCACCCCTCAGTGTCATCCTTTGAGAACACTGCACCTGGAGTCTTGGGTTGTTCAGCAACACTCAAGTCTTCCACAGTCTGTAGAATGGGGCTCCTGTGCGATTCGCAGGGCCTGGAGAACTTCACCAGTGCAATTCATAGACATAAATAGAAATAAAGAAACTACTTCACTGTTCAGGCTGGACAGTTCGTACATGTGGGAGTGAATGGAAAGGCAAATCTGTGCTTCTCCGGTGTTAGCACAGAGCAAAGTGTAGCATCTGTGGCCTGAATGGTTCAATACACCTCTGTGTCCTCCTTGGGTCTGTATACGGAGCCGAATCTCAGCATGTACTTTTTGATGTATTCCTTGGTCTTGTGCTTCACATTTTCATTGCACTCAAGGTCCTCAGGATTCTTGCAAGCTTTCAACTCCTTATTCATAACTCCGTGAGTTAGCTAGAAGAAAGAGCAGAAGTGAGGAAAGAGTTAAGCATTTTTTTTTTGCCCTCAAGACTACAATAAACTGATACTGAAGTTGCGGTAGAGTGGGAAATCTCCTTTAGTGACTTTGTCCTTCATAATTTGAGAGAATACAATGCTGTAGTCTTTAAATGGATGAAGCCTAAGTCGTCTTTCTGTTTACTGCGCCCATGTCCTCAGAGTCCTGGTATGTCCGAGTGGCACTCAGTGCAAACCACTCCTCACATGCACAATCCACGGACCTACTGAGAATCATGATGGAAAAAAATACCGCCCTTTGAAGAAATGCTGGTTGAAAATAGCTTTTTAGAAGGGGCTGAGTAAAACAAAAGAGAGATAATAGCTAGCGTGTACAACTTTTGTTCTAGAGGCAGAATACAAAAACATTTGGCTGGAGACAGAAATCGTGGGAGTTCAATTATTTAGTTATGGTTTGAGGGAATCTGTGAAAGCTTTCTGTTTAAATTAAAAGCTGACCGACACTCTCACTGTGCTCTGACCACGCAGAGGCCTAGGAATGAAATAAAAGCTTGCCAGGGATTCATGGAAAACTCAATCCACATATGAACGTTGAATTGTTCAAGCTTACCTTTCTAGCCAGGTGTTTGAAATCTTCTGTGTTGCTGATGCGTCCAGATTTGCAGTCTGGCTTCCGATAAGGATTCAGGCATTGCACTATGAACTGCGACATCTGATTAACAAAAAGGCAAAAGATCAAGTTACGGGAGAAAGAAAAAAAACAACAATTATGGATGGACAGATTCACTCCCACACAGGTCGAAAGCGCAGATATTTACAAAATTCAAAAAGCTGGAGTTAAAAACATTGCTCTTAACACCATATGTGAAGACTCCGGCTCACCTCTTTGCGAAACGTCTCTTTACTTTTTTTAGCCAGTTCACTGGAAGTGTCTGCTTCAGCTGTCTTTGTGGAAAACTGCAACAACAGCAACATAAAGAGATAAATAATTCATTAAAAGGCTTAAAAATGTTGCAAACCAGTAATATTCATACTGCAAATTGATTTTCTACACTGCAAACCCAACCCTGCACCAGCTCAATTAAACACAGCTACTGGCTGCAACAGCAGCTACTGAGGTCAGTGGGCAGTCACACAGCACCTGTTCACTAGCTACTTGACACAAAGCAGGGATATCCTGCCAGGGTGCCGCTTCCTCTCTGGCCACAGCCTTCAACAGCAAAGCAAAGCAGGCAGCAGTTAACTGCCTACACCCACAACAAAGTGGTGAGTATCAAGAACAAGCACAAAGGATTCACACAGACACACAGACTGTGCCATGAGCAGGAATCCAGACAGTGAAACTGAATGCTTTGCAAGTATAGTGCATGTGTCATAGTTTTGAGCCCTGGAGGTGGGCACCACCAGTGTCTGAAGTCATATTAGCTCACAGTTCATGTAGCTGTACTTGGTTTAATGAAACATTTAATGAAAAACATGGATGTTTATCTCAGCCATGTTGCCTAAATTAACTATTACACCTTAATGAATAAATCAAGGAATCTCTGTACGCGTGTCAGTGTGCGTTTTCTTTGCGTTTCTCAACAGCTGTTTTATCTCATGAGTTTGAGGTTGCTCAGATGACGAGTGGTCTAATTTCTGGGGTTTTGTTCACTGACAACATTAAGATTTGTGACCTCCTAGATGATGGCACATGCTGCTGTGCTGTCACCAGTTAAGATGACATAGTTTATAAATAAACTTCCACTGACTCACATCTACCTTTACTGTGGGTTGCATGCCTGTGACTGTGCAAGTCCTTTTCAAAGAGACAGAGAGACAGTTGTGTAGTTAAACTATAAAAGCCAAAACTGCAAATAAATGAAGGCTAGATCTTCCACATGGTTTCCATTATCCTTAAAGACAGGATAAAAAATGAAGGGGGAAAACAAAGGAGGCAGAAGAGAGGAGATGAGCTTAGCCATCCCCTCCTCTTTGAGCCTTGAGGCTAAAGGACAGACAGCTGAGCAGGGGGCGGGGTGTGTGTGTGGACAAACTCTTCAAATTTCTATCTCTGTAGATTCTGGTGAAGCCATTTTGTGAGGCATAGTCATCGCCAACTTTATAAGACTAGACTGAACATGGTGTTGTGCTGAGGGCTTTTCTTTTTTTTCTAGTTGAGAAACAGCTGAAAGTAATCACTGGTGCAGCATCTTCAATTACCTCAAGGAACAAACACTATAATCATGTTTTGCATCCAAGCGCAAACTTTCTGGGAAACTAACGAAAAAGTGATGTGGATTCTTTCTTATTGTCAAATGAAGGAATGCAGAGTTTCCTTTTCACTCTGTTGCAACTGTTAATAAAACCTGCTGTTTCTGCCCACCCACCCAAGATTAGAGCACAACAGTTAATTGTTTTATGTTTCATAAGCTAATGAAGAATACTAAAAGCTCACTTTGGAAGGATTCTCATCATAGGTGGGTGTTCCCAGGTCCATCTCTGATTCATGGTCCACACTAGTGTTGTCACTACTTCCTTCCCAGGTTGGTGGATCCCACTGTGTTTGCCTAAAGGAAAATAACACAATTTGCATGATGCATGTGAGGACTTTCTTGAGGCACAAAAAAACCCCTACTACACACAGCAATACCAACCTTGTAACAATATGGTAGTAGTAGATTTTGCCTTCAGGGTCCCGAGCCACTTTCCAGTTGGGAGGTAGGATAATAGTTTTGGGTTTAGGGGGAGAGGGTGGAGGCAGGTCTATCACACTGTTGGGTACAATCATTTCCTGGAGAAGAAAATAAGTTTTAAAATAAGTATAATCATAAAGTATACAGCTTAAAAAGGCAGCAAAAATTACTGGCACACTTCCATTTAAAAAGAGTACACAAACAAACTGACATCTACTATTTTGTGATGTATATAGTCATTATGTAACAGCTTAAATTAATCACTATAACCAACTGTAGTTTGAAGTCATACATGTTAGCATTCTTATAAACAAATGGGACCCATTTAGCCGTCCTCAGTCTCATCTTAAAAGGCACTTTGGACTAATGGGGCTTTTAACAGATGCATAATTCAGATCTATACTACCCCCTTGTGGCCACAATAAGATAGAGGGTTGCTCAAAATAACGAAGACAACTAAACTGCCTGATAAACACCCTTCAAAACAGGCAGTCTTGAATATGACCTCTTGCCATAAAAATACAAGAGAATGAACAAAAAATGTTAGGCAATCTTCCCGTTCTTTGATTAACTAAAATCTATTCGCTTACAGTAGCGTGACATTCCTATGTTTTATGTCTCATCTATTACCTGCTGAACAGTTTGAGAGGTGACAATGGTGGTGACCGTGCCTCCCTGCTGCACCACCACTCCCTGCTGACCAGGATATACCGGCTGGCCATGTAGGTAGCTGGCTGCAGGCTCAGTGTATGCCTTCAAAAACAGAGTACAATCAGATCGCACAAGTCCTTTAGACATTAAGAACTTTATCAACTATATATATGTGTGTGTGTGTGTGTCTGTGTGCGCTGCATTGGGTTGTAGCTGTTGTTTTCATAGGGTTCAAGGAAAACAAAGAAACTGACATTCTCAGATGTTCTGTGTTTTACTGTTACTTTCTGTATATCATAATATAGGTGATTTATGACAAAAAACAAACATGAGAAAATTTAAGAAAGTAAAATCGATATACATGTATGACCAGAACAAGAAGACTCTACCTGTATGACTGGAGTGTTGGCCTGGGGGTAGGGAGTGGGGATGCTGTAGATGGTTTGGCAAGGTTGGCCCTGGTAATAGATGGCCGTCTGAGTTTGACCCTGTCCTGGAGCTGTGGCATACTGCTGCGCAGGCTGTGTCTGTACGGTCACTGCCTGCTGAGTGGTGGGATCCCAGAGAGTGGTGTAGCTCTGTTGTCCCTGTACCTGAGGGGCAGACTGGGCTGGTACAGACAGGACAGCTACTCCTGCATCCTGGGTTGCTACAGTTGGCTGGGCATACTGCTGTGGGTTGCCAGTGACAAGGTTGGTGGTGGTGACGTGCTGAGAAAGACTGGAGACTGGAGTGGTCTGAGGAGTGGAAGATGGAGAGGGCAGTCCCAGGTCTGAGACGAGACGCTGAGGTGGAGTCTGTTCATAGTTGAGGGTCGGCTCCACTGAAGGGGTTGGGAGAAGTACTTTGCCTGCATTGGGGTTGGAAGGATCCACAAAAGTCTGGATGGGATATCCAGGTGGGTATGTGATGAAGCCAGGGCTGGAGGCATAGGCTAGAGCAGGGTCATAAGCCATAGTCTGAAGTTGCTGCTGCTGCTGCTGCTGAAGCTGTTGCTGCTTCTGGGCTTCCCGCTGAGCAACTTCCTGTTCAAACAACTTCCTGCGCTCCTCCGTGGACAGTTTGTTGCGCTCTTTGCCACCAACTCCTCTTGGTGTCTTGTTGCTGTTAGATGGGTCAAACCTTAGAAATTCAGAGAACATGAGCACAGTTGAGTACCAAAACTTCACTAGGATAGAAAGTTCGAAAAAAGTTAATACTATGCTTGGAGGACACAATCCACAAATCACATGAATTCCTACCGTTCCTCAGTGCGTCGGCTGCTTCTCTCGTAGGATGAAGGTGGAGATGGGGTGCGTCTCCTCCGTCGCTCAGAGCTGCGTGGAGTTTTGTCAGAGCCTCGATCACGGTCCCTGTCTCGGTCTCTTTCTCTGTCTCTGTCCCAATCCCGATCCCTGTCTCTGTCATAATCTCTGTCTCTGTCCCGTTCCCTCTCCTTCTCTCGCTCCCTTTCACGTTCTCGGCTGCCTGACGTGGCGCGTGGTGTGAAAGCTGTATCTCGATCTCGGCTGCGATCTGCCAGAAAATCAAGTAAAGTTTGTCAAAATTATACAAAAACATTTTAAAGCCAAAAATAAGCTTTGGAATAACCTTACCTCTTCCTTCCTTATCCACTTGACTCTTCTTTGGTATCCTGTACACCTCCTGAAAAGACCAGATCAACTGTGACTTTAGAATACAATGGTGAGCACATTGTAAACATTTAGGTAATACACATTTCAATGCATGTTTATCAATGTTTCCCTCTGAAGGTGACAATTTATGAATATACCTTTAAATCCTTCCAGCTCTCTAGAAGCCTGGCAGCCATGCCACTAATGTCCAAAACACTGAGCTGGGGTTCCTGACTCCTCTCACTCTCCACATCTGAGACACCTTCCTCTTCATCTTGAGAAGGAGTCCCTATCACTGATGGATCTATAGGGGTTGCTGTGACCTCCAAGGGAATTGTGGCCTCTGGGGCCTCAGAGCCAGGTGGAGCATCAGCGGTTGATTCACCAGGGTGTGGTTCACTGCTAGGTGGTGTTTTCTTAGCCTCTTGAGCCTCTGTCTGAGATTCCATAGTCTCTGAAGGCTGCTCAGGTGGAAGATCAGCAACACTTTGACTGGATTGAGTCTCTGGCTCAACAGTGGGCTGGATTCCTTCTAATTCAGCCTTTTCTGTCACTGCCTGGTTGTCCTGCTCCTTCCCACACTCTTGTGTTTCAATGGGCTCTTTTGGTGGATCCAGCTCATCTGTCTGACCCTCACTTCTGTCTTCTTTCATTTCTGAGTCCTTCCCTTCCACAACCAACTCAGTTTTTTCTTTCACCTCCTCAGCTTGAGGTTGATGTTCACTGCTTGAAGTCATTGCTGCCTCTTCCTGTTTCTCTCCTATGACTTCTTTTACCGACTCTTCCACTGAATCTGTGGTTGGATCTGCAGCGTCCCCAAGTGGGTCTGTCTTCAGCTGTTTTCCATCAGGAAGTCCTGCACGTGAGTTTTCATCTTCTTCCTCGTCGTCCTCCTCCTCCTCCTCTTCCTCCTTTCCATCAGATGCCTTGCTAGCATCAGAAAGAGCACTGTCCAGACTGTTTTCACTGATGATTTTAAGGCGTCGGTATACAGCAGGCTTGGATGCGTCACCATCTAGTTCTGGTCCCATTTTAGTGGACGAACCATCAGGAGTGTTGAGGGGAGTTTGGGCACGGGAGGTGTTCTCACTGGAGTAGCCATCCATCTCAGTCTGCTGAGGAAGAGTTTTTGTCTGAGCCCACCGCTGAATGAAGGTCAGGACTCTGCTCTCCTCCAACATGTTCTTAGTCGAGATGGGCAGCACACCGAGGGTCTTCATGATCTGCAAACAAGATAGACTATCAGTGATCAAACAGCAAGTGGCTGTGTATAGACCATACAGTGAGATATGATAAGACATATCTCACCTCTAATTGCAGTTTGATGTTATTGGCACTGTTGCCTTTAGCTTCAGAAAGCTCCACCATAAAAATCCACAGCAAAGACAATCCATGATGGTCTAAGAACTGCTTCAGGCATGATGGATTTTGTGTATCCTGTGCAAAACAAACATATCACGGTATATTCTAAAAATGACAATAAGAAAACCAACAATATAAACAAGGCTTTGACAGATCTGGTCATACCTGTATGAGCTTCAGACAGATTAGTTTCTGTTCCATGGTTTCCACTCGGACCATTAGTCTGCAGAGAGACACCACCTGTTTCTCATCATATAGGCCTTCACCATTCTCCAGTAATGCCTCCAGCTCTTCATCAACCTGTGAAAGGACAAAATAAAAACAAGAGTGAAGATACATTTTGGCCTTTAAAAAGCAGAGTAAACACAGTAAATAGTTACAATGGTGGCTGCTCATATTAAAACATGGCAATGGTTAATTCATGTACTGTGCAAGTAAGTAACTGTGTGCAGTGAGCCAAAAAGCTTGGGCTGTTCTAAAAGCTCATTTATAGCTATACACAAAAGAACAGATCTAGCAAATCACTCAGCTTATACAAATTTGTAAATCTTTCCCTCTCTTTATTGTTGTGTTTGTTTTAACTGTGTACTAGTCACTAAAGTGTTGGAAACATTTAGCTGGCCTCCATACAAATCTGATGAAGCTACACTTAACTGCAGAGCTGTGCAGTTTTTTGGAAAAGAAATGCCATAAGACCTTTAAATATTACTAAAAGAACTGACCGTTGTGAGAGCACTCTTTCGACTGCGGTCTTTCTTCATCTTCCCTCCAGCTGCTCGAACACTAACTCTGTTCTCCCCACCCAGGAAGCCTCTGCAGCTGGGTGCTCCACAGAAGCATTTCTGTGCTTCTTTCCTGCGGGGTAAAATTAAACAGAGATTAAACTAACACAGCTAAACCATTAGATATATTACTATACATCTACGTGAGCATATCTATTGATATATTACATGTCGAATACATGCAACAAAAGCATAGTAACTGCAGAGGAACAGTACCCATATCTCTGAAACTGGTAGTCAAACGTTAGTTCAGTTCCTGCAGTGACGGCCTTAGTGGTGAAGAACCCAACTCGAAGCTGGCCGTTGACTGTCCACTAAAACAATTTAAAAAAAAAAAACATCAAGTAAGACAGCCATACAAACTAAAAGAATAAACTGAAGAGCTTTCTTTTGCCACCATACCTTTTGGGTCTCACAGTTGGGCTCGCAGCTGTGGTTCATGAACCGAGAGCAATTACCCTTCAGTGTTGCATCAATAATCTGAGAGAAAACACAACATCAAGTATTTCCCCCAGCCACCTCAAATAACCGTTAATAATAACCTTTAATAGTTTAAAGACGTTATTTAATGAGTTAAATTATCACTTGCCTCATTATTCTTCAGAGACATAAAATAGTAGTGGATGTTCTTATTGCGAGCGTACTCTTTCACCCTTGTTTTGAACTCTTTGTGGTCCAAAACCTCACCACAGTATTCCAGTACAAAGGTGTTTCTAAGATAACAAAAAAAAACAAAAGACAAAAACAATTTGACATGTATCATGTTGTTTTTTCATTTTCAACCAAAACACTGATAACTTATACCGACACAAAGAACTGACACAAATGACACAAAAATGCTTTTTTTGTTTTGTTTACCCCCCCAGTGTAACAGAAGCATTTTCTCCAGAGTCAATAATATCTTAAAATGTCTTAGAAAGCACTGTCTAAACCTTAAATTTTATCCCTTTATTATGTAGAATTAACCAATGAAATATAGAGCCTCATAATACATTGCACTTGTTATTTTGTAACTACTGCATATTATTTTCTAAAAATAATTTTGTAATGTTATATTAAAAACCAATAAGTGTCTTACGAAGCCAAGTCTTTAGCCGCCCGTAGTCCCCAGCCCTTGTCTTCTGTGAGGATCACCTCAAAGTCCGCATGTTGTTTCATCTGAAAGCGGCGATTAGAGCAGTAAGCTCCATTCAGGCACCGTGACGAACTATGAAGAAAAAAGATCAAGAGGGGAAAAAAAAAAATGTTACAAGAAAGATGTTAAAAAAATTGATTAACAGCACAAGAACAAAATAGTTGTCCAATCCTTTTAATTCAATTCAATTCAATTTTATTTATATAGCGCCAAATCACAACAAAAGTCGCCTCAAGGTGCTTTATATTGTAAGGTAAAGACCCTACAATTAATACTATGGATATCCAGGTTCTTAATTAAGGAAACCTGTAAAATATTTACTGATGTGAAAGCTTTGCCACAGCTTTAATAATCAACTTACCACTCAATCATCAGCAGCCGGTTTAAACAATCATCCCCACATGCTAGTACTCCCCTTGCCCGGTCCTCTCTGGGTAGCACTGGGCACTCACATTGCATTCGTTTGATGTCTCGATGAGATTTGCTTTTTTTCCTGCAAATTGCATTTAAAAACTTTTAAAGATCAAGTCTGAAATACTTGAACGTTCTGTTAGGAAGTTATTCTTTGCACAAACAAACTTGGATGCGCTGTTGATCTGACTGGACAACGTCTTACCTTTCTGTTAGGTACATGTTCTCCTCAATCAAGTCAAAGTAAGGAGGCATCTTTTTAGACTTGGCCTGCTCTTTCCATCTATTAGGATCTTGGAAGTCCTGCAGAGTGAGTGATGGTCGGTCCATTTCAGATTTTACAAGAGTTTCCTTAGCACCTTCTGTATCTCCTTGACGCTCCTTTTTAGCTGCAGGCCCAGCCTCTGCCTCATTGTCTGAATCGGACTCTATTTCTGGACGCCTTTTCTTGGGAGGGCCCCTTCCTCTGTGGGGCCTAAAACTGTCTTCTCTAGAGGGGTCAGGAACAGTGGAGCCCCTGCTATTGCTGCTTATTTCATGACCTTGTACAAAGCTTGATGACCCTTGAGTGTTAAACCCACTGCACTCAACAGCTGTTTTGCTAAAACTTGTTTTATCCCCACTGTAGTCATCATGATCATTAGTGAGGGAGTCAGGATGGATTTCGCCAGAAGGATCCTGATCATTTACATTTGCATGGAGGTAGTTTTTTCTGCTAGTCTGCATGTTTTGCGACTGGTGGGTGCAGGAAGCAACACTTGGTCTGTGTTCTTGTTCTTGCCCCTTGGAGAAGGTTCCTGACAGTTTAGTGTTTGTTAACTGTGGCCCGTGGCTGCTATCAGGCTGCTGGTACGTACTACTAGGCTGTTCTGGTTGTGAAAAATCCCACCCCAGGCTGAAACCATTCTTCTCATTAATATTGTCAGCACTGGAGAAATCATCTTGTTGGTAACACGCGTGCATCCGATCTCCTCTGCTACTCATATCATTTTGTTGGTGCCCTTGCTCGCATTGTTTGGAACTATCACGCATGTGGGTGGAATCTGTGGCACTTGCATGGGCACTGGTATGACCAGCCGTGTAAGGTTGGGCACTGATGGAGGTGGAAGCCTCTGAGTGACTAGTGCTATCAATCATATTGCTCTGGGACTGACACAACACACTGCTGCCGAGTGAATCGCTTATACTGGCCATTGTTGTGGGTTGTCTTTGCTGTGGGCTGACTTGATTTGGGGGTTCACTGATATTTTTGTCAGCTGCTGTGGGAGCATTCTGCTGTACTGAAATATTCGCAGGTCCCCTCTCCTCGGTATTCATTGTTAGACAAGAATTCTTTGGCACCACTACTACAGAGTGCAACTGTTTTATAGCCTCGTCGCAATCAGAGTCATACTCTGAGTTATCGCTATCACTGGCCTCACTCTGTCCTGATGCATCCCGATTGGGCGACATTCTCTTACTCAATTTGCTTTTGCTAGCATTGTCCTTGGGTTTGTTTTCGGAATTTTCCTCATTCGAGCTCTGTGCCGTTGCTGCCGAGTTGATCTGTGGCTTGTCATTTATGTGCAGAGGCTGATCTGTGTTTGATTTTTGAGAAGCAGACAGTTTTGAGTCACAGTAGTCATTGCTGGTGCTTGCTTGCGAAGGCTCACTTTGGTCTTTGCAATTAAAGGTCACGAATGTGCTGTCTGAGTGGACCTCCTGCTTTGAAATCTCCGTCTGCTTCACCAGTCTGGAATGTGTTTCAGCTTCCTGCTGAATATTATCTTTAATATCACAGTCTTGTTGACTATTATCTTTAGAAAACTCAATTTTTTTGACAGAGATCACCTTTTTAACAGTAGGTTTACTCTCCGCACAAACAGTTCTCAGTGAATTATCACTCTCTGAGGAATCCTGCCCGACAATATCCCACCGTGACTTTCGGGTACTACAGCTGCCCTTTTTAACAGCATCGGCAGGTAGCTGTTCTGGCCGATTCTCAGATTGAAGACAAGATGAATCAGATTTGAGTGGCACATTTGTGTCAGACTCTTTACTGACTGTCTGAGCTTTATCCAGCTCAACATTTTCTGGTTTAGTGTTTTGCTGGACACCATGTGTGACAGCTTTATCCACTGAATCAAGCAGGGAACAGTCAAAAATGTTCTTGTCCTTATTGCACATTGTACTGTCATTACTACTGCATAAATTTACGACAGATGCATTTGAGTTCACATGTGTTGGATTATTGGAGGAAAGGCTATCCTTCACATTAGACACATTTTCCAGGGTGGCATTTGCATGCTTTAGGCTCTCACTTGAGGTGACATCAGAGTCAATTTTATTTTCCATTTCAAGACCTGATTTTGCCTCTGTCTTAAGCGACAGTTCTTGCGAACTCTTACCAGCGAAAGACCCAATCTCCTTATCATCTTTATTGGCATGTTCATTTTCAACTGGTTGGAAATCAGATTTTTCTTTTGAACTTTGAGAACACAATTCTGTTGTTGTTGTTGTTGCAGAAGATGGTGCTTTTCCAGGGCTATGAAATAAATCATCTGATTGTCTGTCTTGCCCAGTCAATTTCACAGACGATCTAGAGAGGATCTGTTTTGACTCTGGCCTACTGCTTTTCTTCTGGGAGTTTTTAAAGTTCTCCAAGGAGCTGGAGCTTTTGTTGGATGACTGTAATTTGCCCTTATGATCTGCTTCAGAATCACTGGGGCTGCTTTTTTGCCGTTTTTCATATGTTTGAGAGTGTGTATGACTACTGGAAGATGAGGATTTATTGTTGGCCTCTGACTTGTGATGGCTGCTAGATTTACGGTAACTAGAGTCCAGATCAGGAGAACCCTTGCGTAAGGTATCAGAGTCTGATAACCGCTTCAAACTTCTTTCAGACTTTGAGGATTGTGTTCTTTTATCCAACTCTGAAGAATGAGGAGAATCTACAGATTTAGAGTTTTTTTCAGATTTCGAGTAAGAAGATGATTTTGACTCCTTATGTGAGCTTGAGTGGTTGGACGACCTACTGGTGTCATTTGTCCTTGACCTTGTTTTTCTATGGTCATCTTCAGAGTCAGAACTGTCCCGAGTTCTGTCAGTCCGAGAGCGAGAGCGTCTTCTATCTCTACGGGGAGAATTCCTGTGCGATCTCCGGTCCGATTCATGATAGTAGGACCTTTCAGAGCGTGATCCTCTGTCACCTCTAGTTCTCTCTGATCTGGAGTGTGATGAACTTGTTCGAGAACCTCTTGATCTAGACCGTGATCTAGACTTGGACCTTCTGCGATCCTTCTCTGATCGGGATGAGCGTGATGATGTGTGTCTGGAATCACGGTCTGATTTAGAGTAACTAGAAGACCTTTCATAATTTTCTGAGCGCTTTGAAAAACTTTTTTCCCTTTCCTCTGCATGTGAACCAGAGGAAGACTTTCTTACATCTTTGCTTCTGCTGTCAGAGTTTGTTTTACTTTTGGAATCAACTGATTTGTGGCTGGAAGACATCTGGGCTGAATCTCCATCGGATTCTGAGCCAGGGGGAGCACTATCTGACTGTGACCTGGTTTTCCTTTTGTGTATCTTATCATCCTGCTCAGTACTGCTGGACGTCTCCCCATCTTTTCCTGAGGAAGCAGCTGGTTTCTTGAGGCTTGAGGTTTCCCTCATCTCAGAGGTTTCAGTGTGAGCACTTTCAGAGGGGCAGACGCTGATGAGATTCTGGGGTGCTGGGAATTCATTCTGAAATTCAGAGGTGTGCGGCTCTTCTGGCGTAACAGGTGGTTTCTCTTCAGTCACAGAATCATTAAGAATTTGCTTTTTGAAATGCATCATTTTCACTTTAGTAGCTGTGGGGACTGGCGTCTGAGAAGGTGTCTCTGCTTTTGATGCTGGCACCAAAGGTGTCTGCCTTTGCTCAGTTTTGCTGTCTGTACTCTTTCCTGCTTTGTCGGAGGTTGACTGTGACGAGGCAGAATGAGGATCAGACTTATCAGGACTGGGAGGGATGAAGAACGGGCTTTGGAGTGGCTTCTTTGTCTGTGAGAAGCTGAAGGACACTTTCTGACGGCCCTGATCTTCTAGGTTGACCTTCATCTTGGTCCCTTTAGGCAAAAGGTGGTTGGATAGCATGACTCTGGGAGACAGGCTTTTGATTAGAGCTGCTTTGGATAGGCCCTCCACCTTTACCTACAATACAAGAAAAACCACATATAAATGTGCCGCCTCATTTTTTTTTATATGCCAGTATAAAGGCTGTTAAAATGTTCAAAAGACAGCAGACATTTATACTCATTAGCTATATTTGGTTAACTTACCGATGCACCACTCCCTTCCTCTCTGGATTTACATAAGAGCACCATGGGAAAATAAGAGGGGAAAGTCAGAAATTAATTTACATAAGTCATGAATCTTAACATATAGAAAAAACAAATAAATAACAAAAAAAAAAAAAACCTTTAAGATGGCCAGGGGGTAGTAAAGCAAGGATGCCAAAAATTCTCAAGATAACTTTGCAGGATGTGAACATTTACCTGAACATGTTCTCTGTACTAATGACAATTTACTTCAAAACAACTGTTGCCAAATCTGGGCTGTGATGAAATGCTTTCAACTACCTGTTATTTTTAACTCACTGCTCAATATTTTGAAGTTCAAAGGGGATTTTATGCCAAGTGTATTTTTGATTTCTATCAATTTAAATAAAATAAACAGACAAATCTCATATCAACAATTTAAAAATAGTGGACAGGGAATAGGAGGAATAATCACATGCAACAAAATCCCCTAGAATAGATTACAATTCAGGGCAGCCATGAGATCATATGTGTTTAGACCACTAGTGGCAAACAGACAGTGTCAGGCAGTAATGGATTTCACTAAGGTAAAATCCAGTAGGTAAATGACTGAAAGTGCTCCTGAGACTATCAGACTGACTTACATATAGATGTCATATCTATGGGGAAATAGATCAATGGGATACATAAAAGAGGGCAGTAGGTGGTCATATTACCTTGCACAGAAAATATTCTCCATAAAAATATATAATTACTGGGATGTATTTTCCTTTAAATTACATAACTGCTCAGCATCACTTTAAATATTTTATCCATCAAACTTTGAAGACATCTGCTTAACAAAAAATAAAGTTCAGTACATGATGTTAAATACTCAAAGCATTTCTGAGGAAACAGACACTGTTTTGGCTAGATGCACTTTCTTTTGGTTCTCAGATGGGTATATGTATTATTTCTATATGAAGTCCTGTAAATTCCAAATTCCTAATAATCATGACTTTGGTGTAGAAGAATGTGACATACTTGGAACGTACCCATGCAAACATGGTATGAGCATGCAAACTACAACCGGATGAACAGAACAGACATTCAGCCTCTGAGCCTGTTACTCTGAGGGCAAAACAATGAGCTACTATGTAGAGAAAAACTATTTTGCTAACAAAAAAAAAAAAAGAATATTCAATGAGATTACTTTCGCAATAACAGCTGACTCTAGCTTGCAAGATAAGTGTTAAGTGATAATTCTTAGTTATTTACATTGCCTGCGTAATTTGAAATCCATTTCTCTCAGACATAAATAAAGGAAAACTTCAACGATCTCAGAACTTCCAAAAGTGATGCAGCATTGCAATCCAGATGGTGTGATTCACTTTCAACATGAAACCACCCCTCAACACAAATGAAAAACCAAAACAAAACACTATGGCTACAACACATTCTTAGAGCTGAAATACCTGGAAAGAAATGACTGGATATTTCAGTGAAGACCAAAAGGAAAAATATCTAGGATTCACTTTACAGGCTGTAGTTTGGGCAGACTGAAAGAGACTGTGTTTTGTTGACATACGCAGTCCAGATTATGTCTAGTTGTGATGGTCTTGTGGGTTGACCCACATTCATCTTTAGGCCCCCAGTGGTTTTGTTGCAAACGAAATGTGACATCACCACAGCCCTGTCACCAATTACACCAGCACTGAGGGTGGACCAGATTCACTGCAGTATTCTTCTGTACAATAGGTGCTGCCACTCAGACCTACACCTACCTGCACGTCAGCGCTGGTATAGGAGTAGAAGAAGACAAAACAGGAAGCAAAGCGATTGCAGAGTTTTTTTTCCTAACATTTTCACCAGAAAGTCTCATCTTTTCAAATCACGACTGTAAACTTGTGTCTTCAATCCAGCCACCACCACCACCTGCACGACTAAGAGGTGCAAGACCAACCGAAACGACAACAATGCGCAGCTCGCATTAGCAGATGTGACATCACTTTTGGTGTGCGCCACCATTCACGAGAGCAACAACAGCGGGTATAAAAGACCCTTTACACAGTTTATTCTGTGCTGAATTGTGCTGAAGGACAAAGCCTTCAGATTTCACCCCTTCTTACTGCAAGTAAGATTTTCTGGCAGAAATGAGTTTGTTTCATCACTCTTTCAATAAAACACTGAAAAAAAAATCTGAGTTGGCAAGATAATCATGGAAAGATGAGTTTAAATGTTTTGAAACTTGTTCTGAGAGGATTATGGTCTCCTAAATAGATTCATTTTTATTTCTCACCCTGAATTGAAATAAATTGACCTCCAACTCACATAATGCAGTGATGCTGAAAGTGAAAAGGGGCAAGTGGTATCCAAATCCTGTTTCAGTGACATAATCTAACAGCAGTACGGCACTGCCCCTGGATGGTAAATCACTGTATTCCACAAACAATTTCTAGTGGCGGGGTGCCACTTGACACTGTTAGGCTGCTTTTACTGAGCATTCGGACCATCAAAGAGTAACTTAATGCTCTTTTCATTTCAAATGCATTTCAAATGCATTTGCTTTTGTCAGTGGCTATATGTTAATGCAATTACATATAGCCATTGCATCTCAAGTGGAATCTGTTTTTGGAAAGTATTTGTGTCAGTGAAATACCAACAGCTTACCATGACAGAGCACTGGCTTGCTAGTGTAGGTATACTCATACTCTAAGAACAAAGGGGTTGGCATGCTGCTGTTATAGAGCTTTAATACATTAATTACTGAGTCTGGTAATTGGTGTTCCCAAACAACAACAAAAGCAAGCAAGTGTTCAACATGTAGAAAGACTGTGAACAAGTGACTTTTTAATTCCCTTTTTTGTTCTAATAAAATGTGTGCGTTTTCCTTAGAGTAAGCTTGATACGGGTGATGGGGAAAAAAAACTGGATCACTTATTCCTTTAGGATTTCAATTTTTCTTTCTTTTTCTCTGTGACCTTCAAAATGAGACACATGCGCAGGGACATTCAGTAATATAGAAAGAGCTACGACATGAAAGAATGGGAATTAAGAACTGGTTCCTGTTAAGAACCACTTCCAAATTGTCCAGCGCATTGTAATTAAATGCTTCCAAGCCAATCAATTTTATTAATCAGTACTGCCATGTCTTGCTTACAGTTGCCCATTACAAAACAATGACATAAAGCTAACAACAGCGGAGTTTTTGCTCACCTCAGTCAAAGCCAAGCCATTTTTTCTACCCTGTCTCTGCACTGAAAAGATAATAAATCAGTTACACTGATGCTAAAAACATGTGTAGGCCTACTTTTTTCCCTGCAAAAATTGAATCTGGAATCAATAATGGCAATCAATAAAAAATAATGGATTATAGCACAGGTTTCAGTCAATATCTATCCCTTTGCAAACAGCTTTTCATCACTTCTTCACACTCTTAGATTTACAAAGACCACAAAGTGTGAGGTCTGTCGGTTTCTCATCGTGATTTACAAGCATTTCATCTTTTAAGCTAATAAATAAACTATAAAAATGAAAATGTTTTTGCTAAAAA
>VUQS01055497.1:7426-26923 GCA_015108495.1 Heterochromis multidens | reverse complement strand
CTGGCTAAATCCTGAGATGAAAAAAAAAAAAAAAAAAAAAAAAAAAAAAGAGGAGAATAAAAGGGAGTGTCATTATATATACATATTGGTAACAGAAAAAACATATAAAGTGATAGTATTAAGAATTAAGTAAAAGTATAACTGAAGAGATATCATAAAGATGAACAAGAATAGTGAATGCTGAAATATTAAAGGAGGACAAATAATAAAGTGATAATAAAATAATAGATAAAATAAAAAAGGTAAAGTGAGATTTATCTTTTTTGTGAGCGGACTGCCTGTTTTCACAAGAGAGTCCAGCGCTGTAACTTGTATTTTCAACTGCTTGAGTTAATTAAATCTTTTAAAATATATAGCAAGTCTCCTGAAATCCTTCAAGAAAAAACGAACAAGAACATGTCATGACTCACTTGATACAGTCTGTCCCAAACCATCACAAAATGCGGGTAGGTAAGTGCGATGTCAGGACGCACCATTTGACCATCTGTTTTCATCACCTGGTCAAATGCTGAGGGTAGAGTATCATCTCGAGACTGCGCTAGTCTGCTCTTCCCAGTGGGTGGGGTGCAGTGTCCGAAGCCACAGCCACCTTCCCGCCGCATCAACCAACGACCTGGCATAAGCAAATGGCCGGTCCCTGGGATCCATCCTTTCCCTCCTGAAGCGTCAGCGGTGGTCCTCTGGCATGAGTCCCAGCCAGTCAACAATCGCCCACCAGACATCGGCAAAGCAACCACATGCCATCGCGGGGAGGCTGAGGGCCGCCACCTGGGCTTCCCCCATCAGCAGGGGCAGCAGCCCTCCAGAAATGCCTTGGGGTCATCTCCCTCCCCCATCCGGTGGAGCATCACCGCCAAGGCCAGTGGGAGCAGCAGCGGTGCCAGCAAGGAACTGCCCCGGGCAACCAGACTCTCCATTACCTTTGTCTGGCGCTCAGACTGGTCCTGCAGCTGGTCCAACTGGCGGTGATGCACTGCCGCCTGCTCCCAATAGAATGCCGCCAGTTCGGCCACCATCTGAGCCAGCGTCTCGACTGACTGGGCCGGTTCCGGGTCCAACATGTCGCGATGTGTTTCAGCACCACTGTGGAATGAGGACCCAACACACGTCGTGTAGCAGGCAGCTTGTTTATTTACAGTGTTTTTCTCTGTACAGTCATCTGTCACCGAGTTGCTTTCCAGCGACTCTCCCCTCTGAGCTGGGTCGGCACACCTCTTTTCCTGAGCTCACTGTCTGGGCTCCTCTCTCGTCCAGGTCCCGGCGTCCTATTGAAATAGAGGAGGCATGATTAGATGATGATCACCAGCTGTTCCCAGCCTCCCCTGACACTACGCCCTGAACCCACTGCTCCACCCCTCCCCTGCAGCTGAGCCACAAACCACACCCCGCCATAAAGATAAAAAAATAAATAAAAAAAAAACGGAAAAATCGTTAACTTTGCACAGAAACAATAAGTTGAAATGAAAATAATTTGAAATAAAAATGTACTGGGCTTATCTGCTGCTCTGATGCTACAAAAACATTCCATTAAGGAGTTATTCAATATTACACAGATCCTGTTGAAGTACGCCGACTTCCCTGAGTTGGTTGATGGTAAAGATTATACAGAGACTGAACTTCCAAAATCACTTTTCCCTTTAATACAGATGCATCTGGAGACATCTACAGAACACATAGCCACAACAGTTAAGTCTGCCTGCAGAGATCTGCCCCCCCTTTCTCATGCAGTAGCCCTTATGCCCTCGGTTACGCCCACATTCATTCAACAGTTCAAGCACCTACACACCCCTTCAGTACTTTTCCACAGATACCTGTTTTATCACACAAATCACAGTTGGTCTATTGTGTTATGGTCCCCCGTTCTCTGTTACACATCTGACATTATTATTGCACGCAAGCAGTTATACTTTAATGCATAGTTATAAATCAGCAAATCACCTTTTATTCATAAACACTTTTTATTCACAATCCATACTGGAACCTTTAAATTATGTTTATTTTCCTCTTAAAATGGTAGGATATCTGTGATTCATCGTGTACCTACAGTATTTTGCTCTACAAAAAAAACTAGGCTAATAACCTTGGTTATATGAATTGGTTTTTTATCAAATTTGTGTAAGCCTTATAGCAAAATTTTGTCCTTATTCTCTCTTTACTGGCTCCAACTGGGGTCTGTCCTCTAGTAAACAGGTCAGTTAACTTGGCATATTTGGCAGCATCGTCCTCCAGTGCCCTTTTTTTTTTTAGCCTAGCCTTTTTGGTTCCTCCTGGCCTCTTCTTGCCCTCCATAATCACAGACTGATGCTTAATTCTACCGTTGTAGGAAAGACGACCAATGGGCCCAACTAACTCAAACATTTGGTCAGTTTGGATTCGGGAGACAGACACCCTCTCTACTTTTAAGATTAGGCTTAAAACCTTCCTTTTTGATAAAGCTTATAGTTAGGGCTGGATCAGGTGACCTGAATCCTCCTTTAGTTACAAGGGAGTTTTTCCTTCCCACTGATGCCAAGTGCTTGCTCATAGGGGGTCGTTTGATTGTTGGGGTTTTTCTCTGTATTATTGTAGGGTCTTTACTTTACAATATAAAGCGCCTTGAGGTGACTTTTGTTGTGATTTGGTGCTATATAAATAAAATTGAATTGAATTGTATTATGGAGGGGAGGAACTCCCTCAGATGGTAAAACCCATCTAATCTACTGCGATGCAGGGGCTGCACTTTTAGATGAATAGAGATTGTGAAAAAAATTAAGTAATTGTCAAAAATATTTTTCCCTACCCAACCGGCCCAAAAGAGAGGTGAACGTGAACTGGCCCATCAAAAATCTGCCCGACTCTCCTGATTAGTCACGCCGTCCCTGGTAAATAAAAACAAACTTATCAGAATGAGCCAAAAGGTGGACCCAAAGAGCAGACTCACACAAACGGGGGACAGTGAAAAAGGATTTTATTCACAGCGAAACAAAGGTAACTGTCACTGAGGCGCGACTGGAGCAGATTAAATGGGATGATCTGAAAGAGGAAGGAAATCAGAGTTAGAACTGAAGGGAGTGGTGGTAACTAAATTTAGTGGTGAGCAGGCTGGGGGGAAGTGGTGGCAGCGGAGAGCGGGCAGATGAGTGGGGAAGCCAGCTGGGTTATCTGGGGAGCTTGAGGTTTAAGAGGTGTAGTTATTCTGAAATTCAAATAGGAGTTACATGGGTCCAGAGAAAGCCAGATGAACTTGAAAACCACAGGAAAACATAGTTAATACTTGAAGCAAGCAAACAAGAGCAAACACTAGAGAGGCCTACACGTTACAACTAAGGTGCAATAAAGATCTGGTGAAGAACTGCCGCTCCAACTGCTTCTTAAATACACCACCCTGATGAAGGAGATCAGACACAGCTGAGCGAGACAAACCTCAGCTGCCGTGGCTCTGCCCCGAGCGCACCTGCTCACGAAGGGAAAAAAAAAAAAAAGGAAAACTGGATCCGAATCAACATGATAAGAACTACTTCAAATGGCAGAAACTATCATTGAGTAAATTTATGTGACATGAAATTTCTTTTGTTTTAGTTTTACCCCTGTCCAATCTGCTAACATGGAGGGAGCATTTATAACCTATACTGCAGACAAACAGCAGGGGCTTCACCTTTGGGGAGCTGTCAGGTCATCCATGTTTTTACAGTCATTGGTCTGCCATCAGCACATCAGCATAGAAGTTTTCCATTAACAGGATAAAGGTGATGTCTCAGAACAATGTTGTATGCAGTAAACCTTTCTTCTAAGGGGACAAAGGGACCCAAACCATGAGTTTGGTCATGGTTGCTCAGTGTGAGTGAGAAGAAGTTGTCTGAGCCATGTGAAAGTGCATGTTAACAGAACTGATTGCAGGAGCCACAGATATGGCTAGACTGACCAGATAAGAGTAAGACAGGACAGAAATGCTCTGGATAGAGAGAGAGCTAGTTACCCACTAGTAGCCAGGCTAAAGTAAGAACACTTCATTCAGAGGTTTAACAACAATTGTCAAGAACTCACAGATCTGGTGAGTTAACAAACAGGAGCCACTGGAAACCTTAATTGTAAAGTTAAAAGGTTTGTGTCTTTCCTTTATCACGAGTTTGTAGATTATTCTCTTGTACAATTACTATGAGCCTGAGTTGCCCACAGAGAAACCAGTTCTTGAATGCAGATGCAACAAAGTGTGGCTGTTATTCAATCCTGATCACTGCTATCAGTTTTCAACAAAGATTCTTCATTCCAAGTTAAAACACGTTTCAGTTTGGCATTGTTTTTTTTGTGTTTTTTTTAAGGAAAAATACCAATAGTTCATTAGCATTCATCTAACATTGCACAGAACTTAAACAGAACCTCTGAATCTGAATGCCTGATATTGCTCTTTCACAGATCTATAAACTGGCTATGTTAACTTTAGAGGAGAAAAAGTGTAAAAGTGTGCTGAGTCTAGGAAGGAGGTTGCAGAAGTTTTCAAATCAGTAATGGATGCTCTGGTCCTAAGTGGTAAAGTTAGGTGCTGCAGCAAATAGTGTGCACAGTAATTATAGTTCAGGTTCTAGTGAAATCATAGCACCAGCAGGAGGGTGATAGCCTCTATGCCTTCATCTCTTTCTGTTTCTCAGCCAGCACTGACATACCTCACCAGACAGGCACAAAGGCGAGAAATTAAGAGCAAGGAACACTGATAGCACTTGCTGATGTTACAGGCCAGGAGGTTACTGACAACACAGTTATTTGCCCTTTACATATCCCTGGCACATTGTTCCTATAGATGTATAGCTCATTGTTGCTATAGATGTAAGAGTTCTTTAAGTCTTCATCAATCTCAATGTGTCACACATGCATGCAGAAAAACACACTGGCACACACTACCAACTGGCCACCAGAAACAGCACAGCAGAAGTGTAGGGAAGTATGGACCAGTTAGCAGCAAAGTCGTCATCAGGGTAATGGTCAGTCGTTGTGACATTGGCTTCTGTGGTCAGATTCAATTTCAGCCAGTATGACTGTGAGCTTCTCTGCCATTAGCTGACAGACATGTCTCACTGCTACAGACTTTGGGGGTCCGGCCAAATTTTAAGGCCAATTGACTTTTAATATGAATCACGCTGGGATGCCAAGGACTCATCCCATCGATGGAAATTAACACCCTGGAGCACACATACTCTTACAAAGCACATGTGATGCACATACACACACACGTACTGACTCGCAAACAGTTATTAATGGCTTGACTGAGTACTGTGATTGTTTTCCCTACAACTAGACAAGTATCATGTGGTGCAGAATATAACACTTTTGGTGTAGTGTACAGTAAAGACAGACCTTTCCATTTAAGGCTGTCAGACCTGTACACAATACAGCTCTAACCTCTAGCTTCACCCTCCTGCTCATTTGTTTTTGGTCTCCCTGCCAGTTCATTCTAATCAGCATTTTTAACCCTTCTCCATTTGGTTGCCTCTAACAAACAATTTTTTATTCTCCCATCTTGCGCTACCTTCTATAATCACTGGTGTTGTTGAAAAGCTGGTCTAAATATGTGGTTCTCCACACCAAGAACATGGTCTGCTACAGTACTGTGGAAATCTCGGGCCACCATTAATTTCTGTATATTTTATTAAGAAAATTGGAAATAGGTGCAGTGATTTATTAAAACATGTGCAAACATACATGCAAATACAGTATATAAAACAAAAAAATAATTTGTAGAATTCTAACGGGTTTGAAAGTCAATATTTGGTATCACTACTGTCAGGAACCCTGTGGGTTGACAATTTCTTTTTGGTTTTGAGAAAGGATTTATATTCAAGCTCTATAGTCTTCTGTTAGTGGTTTGTTTTTATGTTCCCTTGTGCTTATGAGCTTTTGTTATTCTGTGCCTTTAATCCCTTGCTTAGCTTTTGTTGATGAAAAGTTTGTTAGTTCCCTGTTGTGATCCCTTTCTGTTCCTCCAGTCTTGTCACCGTGTCAGTCTTTTGTCTCTGTGTCAAGTTCAAGTCTCTGTCTTTGTGTTAGTTATTTCCTGTTTTATTTTGATAGTCTCTTGTCTCATGTGCCTTGTTTTCAGCTTACTGTGACTTTCCTTGACCAAGTCTCCCCTTGTCCTTTGTCACATCCTTCCTCGAGGTTGTGTGTTCCGTTGTTCCCTGTTTCCCCCACTAGATTCCTAGTTTGTGAATTACTGGCACCTGCTCTGCATAGTTTTGTATGGTTTTATTTTTTAAAAGACTTCAGCATTAAAGCTGCCTTTTTGAGTTCACATTCTGTCTCCTGTGTCCTGCATTCTGGGTCCATATCCTGCCTGCCACACAGCCACTATATGACAACTACCTTTATTCCTCAATACAGCCTGAACTCTCTTAGGCAGGCTTTCTTGTAATTTCTTTAACTAGTCTTCCAGAATAGTTGTCCAGGGTTCTTGAAGGGCATACCAAAGCTCTTCTTTGGATGTTGGGTGCCTTTTGTTCCTGTTCTCCATCGAGATGATCCCATAGTGCTTCAATAATGTTGAGATTTGGGTTCTGGGCAGGCCAATCCATAACTGATTGAAAAACACACAACAGAATGCTATCCATGTATGTTTTGACTGTACTGGCAGTGTGTTTGGGATCATTGTCATGCTGAAAAATGCAAGTGTTGCCAATCAGATGCTTTCCACATGGTATTGCATGATGGATCAAAATCTGATGGAATAATTATCACAGAAAAGTACCATCAAAAGATCCCCAATACCAACAACTGAAATGCAGCCCTAAACCATGACAGAACCTCCACCGTGTTTTACATTTGGCTGTTGTTCCTCTTTTTTGACCTCCTCCATACATACTGATGACAATCTGAAAGAAAGTTTTCAAATTCGGGTTCATCACTCCACAAGACCTGCTGCTAATTTTCTCATTTTCAGTACAGTTCTTCAGTAATTTGGCATACCTCAGCCTTCTCTCCCAGTTTCCCTGCATTAAGAATGAATGCTTGATAGCCACCTTTCCATTGAGACCATTTCTGATGAGGCTTTGGCAGACATTTGATGGATTAACTGAAGGGCCAGATGCATCTCTCAGATCCTGTGTCAGATCTTTGCTGGACCTCCCCCCTATTTCTTAAAGACATGACTTTCAAATACTATTCATCTTCTGTAGATAGTACTTAGGCCTGCCAGTTCTTCTTTTGTGCTGTAGTTGTCCAGTTTTGTCTGTGTGTCTTTTTTTTTTGAAGGACACACTGCACACCATGCCAAGATATGCCAAGTTTTCAGCTAATAGCTCTTTAGGAATCCCTTGGTGGTGCAAAAATACTATTTTTTTGCTTGTCAAACTGTGCTATATTTGTCATTTTTCATAGACTCAACTAAAGAAATGAGAACAGGCTGCTTGTGGCAAAGTGCCTAAAGATACAGATATTGGTTCTTTGCTAAGTTGTCCATTATGAATCCTGGTTCATCTTTGAGTTAGGTGCCTTTTTATGCTTGAATGAGCAATAGGTCAGTGTTAAGTGACTAAACAAACAAAAACATTCCTTTGAAAATGGTCAGGTACAAGGACTGGACGGAAAATGAGTGAAAAATGGTAAATGGACTGATTCTTATATAGCGCTTTTCTACTCCCCCAGAGCACTCAAAGCGCTTTATACAACATGCCTCATTCACCCATTCATACAAGCACTTTTTCTATGCTTAAGTGCTTTCTATCTAACATTCACACACATTCATACTCCAACGGATGCATCAGATGATCTGCTTTATCTCCTGAGCTACAGCCACCCCAAAATGTAAAAAAAAACCCCATTAAAAGTCTTTTAAAAATCCTGGAGAACTATTGTTTAAGACCAGAACAGAAAAGAATAGCCACTTTATTGTCATTCAGAACAAACACCATTAGTGCACATAAGAACAAAGTTTTGGTGCATTGGTGCATCATTAGACTATACAATATAAATAAATAAATAAAAATCTAAAGATATAAAATAGAAAAAAGAATGTAGGATATATACATGTAAGAATAAAAGAAAAATTTGTCTATATACACGTATTAGTAAAGAAAAAATGGCAGCCGCCAGTGCTACCCCTTAGCCTCCTAGTGGATGCACCTGTGGTATAAATTTGAAAATCCTGGGTGATTTTCAGAAAAGTTGAATTCAAGGTCACTGTAAAGGGAGTTTTTCCTTCCCACTGTTGCCAAGTGCTTGCTCATAGGGGGTCGTTTGATTGTTGGGGTTTTTCTCTGTATTATTGTAGGGTTTTTACCTTACAATATAAAGCGCCTTGAGGTGACTTTTGTTGTGATTTGGCGCTATATAAATAAAATTGAATTGAATTGTAAGGTCACTGAGATTTGAACGTGTCTGAGAGTTTTAGTAGATACATCTATGGGATGAACTTGAAAATCCTACGTTGCCTCGTTCGAGTTATCACATTCACAGGATTTTCAGAAAACTTAACCTTGAGATTTGAACTTGTCCGAGATTTTCAGTAGATGCACCTATGGTATGAATTTAAAAATCCTAGGTGACTTCTTTCTTCTTCGAGTTATCGCATTTACAAGATTTTCAGAAAATCTGCACCTCCAGAAACTTCCTCCTCCTCCACAGCACTGTTGTCAATGATGAGTGGTGAATGACTGGGCTGTTTTGTCCTGATGTCAGTGATCATCTCCTTGGTCTTCTCAACGCTCAGGATCAGATTGTTAACACTGAACCAGTCCACCGATCGCTTCACCTCCTCCCTATAGGACACATCATTGTCCCTAATGAGACCTACCACTCTTGTGTCATCCCCATACTTGAAGATGCTTTAATCTGTGCTGTGTGGATAAAGCATAAGAAGGATATGTACCGTATATATATATCCTTCCTCAGCTCCTCCCTCCACCTCCTTAGGCAGCCGCGAGTTGCCAGACCTGGGCCGCTTCCTCCAATTCCTGTGGGAAGACGTATGAACCTCGGAGATGCTGCTCATCATCACCATCATCATCCTCATCATCCTCATCCGCATCATTCCCTTCACTATTGCAGCCCTGCAGCCAAGCATCCTCGCCAACTGCTTCTCATCCACCTGAGCCTCCGGAGATGAGAGCGGGTGGGTTCAGCCTTTCGCTGACCATTCACTCTCCAACTTCCCCGTTCGCCAGCTCTTCTCCACTGCCACCACCTACGTCCTGCTTGAAGAAGTGGGGCTCTTGTTGGGGCTTGCCCGATTTCTGGAAATTACAGAGTCTTCACTGCCCAGCTTGTCTGCCTCAACGACGCCCAGCTCTTCTGCCTCAACGCCGCTGTTCTGCTCATTGGAGGTCCTGCTGTCCTGCCTGGGTCGGTCGACACCAGGCCTCAGCCTGCTCCGAAGGTAACCAACGCCAGGACCTCACCTGTTCCCATGCCTAGGATGAGGACTGCTAAGTGCACGGCTGCTGACACTGGTTCCCTGCCACAAACTGTTTACCTACCTGCTTCTGCTTCTGCTGTTGTCAAGCCCCAGCCTCAGACTGTTTACCTGCCTACTTCTGCTGTTGTCAGGCCCCTGCCAGAGAAAGTGTCTGAACCTGAGCCGGCAGGCCCAGAGACTGAATTGAAGCCAGCAGCCCCAGAGACTGAGCGCCCTGCACCCATCCCAGTTTCAAGGGTGAGCCCTGCGCAGCCCCAGCCTCCCGAGTCGGCTGTGAACCCAGCTGTGAGCCCTCCGCAGCCCCAGCCAGAGCAACCTGAGTACCCTGAGACCCCTGAGTCTCCTGAGCAACCCAAGTACCCTGAAAATCCTGAGCAACTCGGGTATCCTGAGAATTCTAAGCAACTTGAGCCTGAGCTGGAGCTGCTGCAGCCCCAGTAATCAGAGGGGGTCACATGCCCTGCTGAGCAGCCCCAGTCGCCATATCCTGTGAGTCCTGAGAAAGTGCTGCCACAGTCCCAGTTACCAGAGACCTCAATGGGCCCTGCTGAGCAGTATCCACCTGAGACTGAGGGTCCTTCTCTGCCTGTGCCAGAGCCTGAGAGTCCAGAGCCTGTGTCTTCCATGCCACCAGAGCGTGAGAGACCAGAGTCTGTGTCTTCCACAGCACTGGTCCCTGAACCTGAACCAGAGCCAGTGGGTCCTTTGCCACCTGAGTCCAAGCCAGAGCCAGTGGGTCCTCAGCCTTTGGGCCCCAAGTTGCCTTAGTCCAAGGACCTAGCTGTGCCACCAGAAGGTCTTCTCTGCTGACGTCTGCCCCCCCGCCATGCCACCCTGAGGGACTCTGTTGCCATTGTCAGTCTCCGTCCATGCAACCAGAGAGGCCTCCAACTAAGCTTTCTGAGGTGTCCCGTCATCTCCTCCATTGCTGACTCCCAGCTAAACCGCATTCAGCCTTGCCACCAGAGGGTCCTTGCCGTTGTCGTCAGCCTCCGATGAAGCCTTCAGTGGTGTTCTGTCACATTCTCCATCGCTGGCCACCCAACCGGCCCCCAGAGTTGCTTTGTTTCTGCCGCTGGTTCCCTGGTCAACCCCCTGAACTGCATCCTCTGCTGTGTAATAAAATGGAATGACACAGGGAAAAAGTATTGAACACATAAAGAAAGGGAGATGCAAAAAGGCATGGAAAGTCATGACACCAGCTGAAATCTGTCAGTAATTAGAAAGCAATCCTGCCACTTAGTTAATATCAGCTGGTTCAGCCCCAACTGATGGCCTATAAAAAGGTGTCTCATTACCAAGGTGTCACACAAGAAACATCTCATGATGGGTAAAACCAGTGAGCTCTCTCAAGAACCTTCACAACCTTATTGTTGCAAAACATACTGATGGCATTGGTTATAGAAGAATTTCTAAACTGCTGAAGGTTCCAATGAGCACTGTTGGGGCCATAATCCGAAAGTGGAAAGAACATCAGTTCACCATAAACCAGCCTTGACCAGGTGCTCCCTGCAAGATTTCAGACAGAGGAGTGAAAAGAATTAACAGAAGAGTTGTCCAAGAGCCAAGGACCACGTGTTTGTGTGTGTGTATGTAAAGTTAGCACAGAAAGTAAGGGAATTTGTGTTCAGTCAGTTATTTCTTTGTTGTCACAATGATTCTTGGCAATGCTTCTTCTCCCTTAAATTGTGCCACATTTGTAAGGAAAATGCATTTGTGGGTTGAGCAGCAGTTGAGTATGTGGTTTGCACCCTTGAAAAACTTGCCAAATCTTCTCTGCCAATGCCAAACAGCTTATTCTGCTATTGACTCTTGTTTGGTGTCGTTTATTGGATTGGATGATTGTCCTGTTTCTTCAAATTGTTATATTAGCAATATAACAATTTTTTAATTTAACAAACAGGGGCCTCAGTAGCATGTGGAAGAACCATACATAGCCACAACGGCCTGACACCTCATCCTCATGCTGATCAGAAGCATAACGGTATAAGATTTATTACCAAGAAGCATTGTTAAAACAAGGAAATAATCAAACACAAATTTCCTTACTTTTTGTGCTAAGTTTATATATACAGTGCATTCAGAAAGTATTCACAGCTGCCATAAGCAGACAGAAGGATAGACCCACACACTGAGCACTGGAACAGGTTTAACAGGTTTATTTACAGGTTGAGAATAAAACAGAATGGCACTGTCAGTGATATGGTGAGTTTTCCAGGCGAAGTGGTTGAGGTATTGCAGGTTGTCCATGGGCACACACACACACACACACACTCTCTGGTTTCAGATTCGCAAAGAGGTGTGGCTGTAGCTCAGAAGGTAGAGCATCTATTAATCGGAAGGTTGGTGGTTCGATCCCTGGCTGCTCCAGTCTGCATGCCAAATATCCTTGGGCAAGATACTAACCCCAAGTTGCTCTCCGATGCATCCATCGGAGTGTGAATGTTAGACAGAAAGTGCTCGTATGAATGGGTGAATGAGGCATGTTGTATAAAGTGCTTTGAGTACTCTGGGAGAGTAGAAAAGCGCTATATAAGAATCGGTCCATTTACCATTTAGAAACAAGGATTAATTCAGGGCAAGATAAACTGACGGACAGAACAGATTGAGGCTGAGCACGTTACCTGCCTGACGCAACGATCTGGCAATGACTGAGTGTCTGCTTCATAGTCCTGATCCTCTGATGAGCTGCAGGTGAGTTAATTAGCGGACTGCTGACAGGTGAGTAGGTGGAAGGGAGGTGGGGAATCCAGAAAGGAACTGCCTTGGAGAAAAAAGACACACAGTGTAAGAGCGAGAGCAAGAGGAAGAAAACCAAGACTGAGAGGGAGAAAATAGAAAACAAGCAGGACAGCACGAGAGGTTTCCAAGACCATGACATTACCCCCCCCAATGCGAGCCTCTCTGCGACCCACCAGGTCTGTCTGGGTGCCTATGGTGAAACTCACGGATCGTGGCAGGATCCAGAATGGGGGACCGAGGCACCCAAGGTGGTCTGAATTTTGGACACAACGCAGGGCTGTCTCCAGCTCTTGATTGAGCTGCTCTGTTTGGCCGTTAGTCTGGGGATGGAAGCCTGACGAAAGACTAACCTGGCACCAATGGCAGAGCAGAATTCTTTCCAAACTCATGATGTGAATTGAGATCCTCTATTCGAAACAATGTCCTGAGGGATGCCACTCAGCCAAAAAACTGCCAAGGTGAGCTTAGGCAGGGCAATGAGGTGAGCAGCCTTAGAAAAACAATGAATAATGGCTAATATTGTGGCGTTACCTGATGAGGTAGGAAGCCCGGTGACAAAATCCAAAGAGATGGGGGACCATGGCCATCTAGGGACAGGAAGAGGTCGTAATAGTCCTGCTGGCGGAGTATTGGAGGTCTTATTTTGGGCACAGATTGTACAGGCTCCAACATATTCTCTGACATCAGCTGCCATGGAGGGTCACCAGAACTGCCTCTGAAAGAAAGTGAGGGTCCACTGGACCCATGGGTGACAGTTAAATTTTGCAGTGTGTGCCCAGTGCAATACCTCAGAATGATGCGACGTACTGGCGATTTGAGGGACCTCCACCCGGGTCCAGTTCTCTTTGAAGAGCTGTGCAGATGAGGGAGTCGATTTCCCAGGTGAGGGCTCTAACTATACAGGTGGCAGGAAGGATGGTTTCTTCTTCTTCGATGGGGAAATCCGAGGCTGCAAACTGGCAAGAGAGAGCATCTGGCTTGGTGTTTCGGGAGCCTGGACGATAAGAGATGGAGAAATTAAAGCAGGGGAAGAACAGGGACCATCGGGCCTGACAGGAGTTAAGGCACTTGGCGGTACGGAAGTATGCCAAATTCTTGTGGTCAGTCCAAACCACAAAAAGATGTTCAGCTCCCTCAAGCCAGTGCCTCCACTCCTCAGTGCTGGCTTAATAGCCAGCAGCTCTTGGTCCCCCACATCATAATTGCGCTGTGTTGGAGATAAGCAGTAAGAGAAGAAGGCACAGTGATGCATTTTGTAATTTTTCCTCTGTGAGAGTACAGCACTTACCTCAGAGTCGGAAGCATCGACTTCCACGATGAAGGGGATTGCAAACTCCATGAAGTGACCTTGGTATTTTTCCAGTCAATGGTCGGGTTATGTTGCTGTAACCAGGGATAGCTGAGGACCAAGGGAGAGTGAATGGAGTCAAAGATAAACAGAATCATGTACTCACAGTGGTTTCCTGAGAGAAGCAGTGAGAGGGGTACGTGTGATGCGTGATACTGGAGAGATGTTGGCCATTCAGCGTGGAAACTGGGAGAGGCTCGGGGAGAGAAACAAGAGGTATACCTAACTGCATGGCTAGGTTAGAATGCAAAAAACTTTCCTCAGCACCAAAGTCAACTAATGCCTGGAGTGGAACAGAGTTATTTTCACAACAGATCGTAGGAAGGATCAACAACCGAGGCAGGGATCAACCGACGGGGCCAGCCTTTTACAGCCGCTCACAAGAGTTTATGAAATGTCTCAATTCACTACAGTACAGGCACTCACCAGCCACTATCCTCTTGTTTCACTCCTCCAGTGTTAATCAGGTATGGCCAACCTGCATGGGTTCCGGATCTGGCTTCGCCGTGTGGCCTCTGCCTGCTTGCTGCACCTATGAGAGAGCTCAGAGAGATGCAGAAGCTCCACGGGGTGAGGCTTCACAAGCCCGGCTGGTCCAGCGGTGTTTATGCTTACACATATGGTCATCCAACCTAATGTACATAGAGACAAGCTGATCAAGGGAATCTGGTACATCTTTTGCAGCCAACTCACTTGATATTTGGTCGTTGAGGCCATGAAGGAAAGCGCGAAGTGCCTTTTCCTCCTAGCCCATTTCTTCAGCAAAAATCCAGAAGTCCACAGAGTAATCAGCAACACTCTGCTTTCCTTGTTTCAGATTAAACATACAATGGGCTGCGGCATATGAGCTGGTGCCTTTCACAAACACACAACTGAAGTTAATAAACTTAGCATAACATAGATGATCGCTGGAATTTATTACTGCCTTGGGCCCACTGCAGTGCTCTGCCTCTCATCAGATTAGTCATGTAGGTAATTTTAGCTAAGTCGAAACAATTGGTTTTGCGAAGCTGTTTTGAGACCAACATACATTGGGTTAAGAAGCCTTGGGCTTTTTCCCACTCACTGGAGAAGGCTTCAGGTGAAGGCAGGGCTCCACTGAAGCAAGCTGAGGTGACGTAGCAGCAGAAATAGCATGTGAGGCTGTGGAAAAAGGCTGGGGCTGACTAAAACATAATTGGAACATTCTACTGAGTTCTACTACCTCTTGAAGTAGAAAATCCTGGTTTGTGGCAAGGCGATGTAGCACTAACTCATGCTCTTCTAGCTGTTTTGGGTCCGAACGAGGGTTAGTGTTAGCTGGATTCATAGTTGTCATAAGCAGACAGAAGGATAGACCCACACGCTGAGCACTGGAAAAGGTTTAACAGGTTTATTTACAAGTTGAGAATGAAACAGAATGGCAATGTTGGTGATATGGTGAGGTATTGCACGCAGTCCGTGGGCACACATATGCACACTCACAGTCTCTTTGGCTATACTGATTTCGGATTTGTGGAGAGGTTTGCATAGAAACAAGGATTAATTTAGGGCAAGATAAACAGACGGACAGAACCGACTGAGGCAAGCACATTACCTGGCTGACGCAACGATCTGGTGACGACTGAGTGTCTACTTCAGTCTTAAATAGTCAGCTCCTGATCTGCTGATGAGCTGCAGGTGAGTTAATTAGCAGACTGCTGACAGGTGAGTGGCAGGCAGGGAGGCGGGGAATCCAGGAAGGAACCGCCTCGGAAAAAAAGGTAAACAATGCTTCACTTGTTCCACATTTTGTAATGTTACAGCCTTATTCAAAAATGGATTAAATTCATTTTTCACCTCAAAATTCTACACACAATAATGACAAAGTGAAAAAAGTTTGCTTGAAATTCTTGCAAATTTATTTAAAGTTAAAAGCAAAAATATTACATCTACTTAAGTATTCTGCTTTTGCCAAGACACTTAAAATTGAGCTCCGGTGCATCCTGTTTCCACTGATCATCTGTCAGATGTTTCTACAACGTGATTTGAGTCCACCTGTGGTAAATTCAGTTGATTGGACAGGATTTGGAAAGGCAGACCCTGTCTATATAAGGTCTGATGAAACAAAGATTGAATCTTTGGCCTGAATGCCAAGCCTCATGTCTGGAGGAAACCAGGCACCGCTCATCACCTGGCCAATACCATCCCTACAGTGAAGCATGGTGGTGGCTGCATCATGCTGTGGGGATGTTTTTCATCAGCAGGAACTGGGAGGCTAGTCAGGGTCGAGGGGAAGATGAATGCAGCAATGTACAGAGATATCCTTGATAATAACCTGCTCCAGAGCATATTGTTATATATATTTTTTAATTTTAATAAATATGCAAGAATTTCAAGCAAACCTTTTTCACTTTGTCATTAAGGGGTATTGTGTGTAGAATTTGGAGGTAAAAAATGAATTTAATCCATTTTGGAATAAGGGTGTAACACAACAAAATGTGGAACAAGTGAAGTGCTGTGAATACTTTCCAGATGCACTGTAAGCCTGTTTTTACTTGGCTATTTATGCACTTTATGCTTAGAGTCTTTCTCTCTCCCTTTGCTTTCTTTTTTGGCTTGATTGATTGATTGGCTTGATTTTTTTTTCTCACAAATGAAATTCATGTCTTTTAACTGATATCAGATTACCAAGACTAGTTGAAATAACCTCTCCTACACAGTTCCCTTAAAAAGTTTTCATTATTGACATTCGGGATTACTGACAGACCTAACAATGAAGAAATTTTGGTGGCCTGTTACTGCTGAATTGAGTATGGTGTAAACGTTGCTGTGGAATTTACAGACTTTCTCTCAGTAGAGGTCGATATTTGCTATTTGCAGATATATCGGTGTCAGCATTTATACCGGTTGATATATGAAAATTAAAAAAGTAAAGAAAATATAGGAGAAACACCCTTCAATTATGTTATGAGTGTTCATGTTACATAGTTTGTTGCACTCCGCAACTTCCGTGTTGGCAACACATGCTTGGAACACCACAAACACAATAACCAGCTGACCTGTTATGTTTCATGTGTCTGAAAGAAAAGAAAAATATCGGCTGATGTAGCGGATTTTTGAATCACCATGTATTGGTATTGGTATCAGACTTAAAAATCCTGTATTGGTTGGGCATTTATTGTTCTACATCCCTTTTGAACTCACCCTCTATAGCTGCCTTCTCTTTTCCCCCTTGCAACATTTCAGTTTGCAGAGCAAATCCATTTACTCTCCATGATTCACCCTGTCAAAGTGTCACAGTAAAAGGAGCAACAAGGAGTCCCACTAAAGTCATTATGAATCTGGCTGTTACAGAGCTAACAGCAAGGCTAAAGCCCTTGATCTCTTTCATTAGCATCTTCTTATCAAGGCTAAATGCAGTTAGCACTAACAGCCAGAGCTAGTCACTAGTGGCTTAAAGCTGACGAGGCTGATCAAAGTCAGTAGTCTGATGTTGAATAAAGAGCTGCACACCTCTGTTAGTTCACATGGCCCACGTGACTAAAGGACTGTGTTGAGCATGTGTTGTATGGATTCCTTTATTTTTTCCCCCATCTTTAAGGGGGTCTGTCCTCGAATTTTTTTCTGTGAACTGGAGTTACATGTAGGTTTGTGCACTTCTATATTATAACTAGTTTTTATAATTCCTTCTTCCCTTAATAACTTTACCAATCTGTCTCTTAAACTTGGTACAACATTCCAGTTTCAGCCAGAAATTTAGTTCAACAAATAGCAATATTACAGTCCACACAAATAAAACACTATTTCATTTACATTTCTGAAAATTGCCCCATTTTTATCAAGGGTCAGCCAGTTATTTGCCTGTCCAATTATCACTGAGGATATTCAGCATTTTTCAGATCCGCATCCTGTGTGTATGTTTTGCATTCAGTAATTTATTTAAAAATGTGCTACTTTGGCTTTCATTTGGCTTCAGCTTCTTTGCTTTGTCTGTAGTCAGCACCTTGTGGTTTTGTGCAATTTCCTGCCCAGAGCCACAAATCAGGTAATTAGGTGTTGTAGTAGAGGCTAAAGTGAGAATAAAAGTTAAAGGGTCAGGTTATGCTAGTAATTAAGTTAGCAAGCAGCTACAGAGTAACACAAAACAGAAAATGAAAAACGTTATAAAGGCATTTAAGTTATGGTCTTTAGTGAACAATTAGTTTGTTCTAAATTTTGTCACCAAGGTGGTTTTATATCAGAACACAGAGTATATAAGATAAGCTGTTGTCCAACTGATATGTCTGGCTAGCTCTAGTTTAATTTACAGCTTCCTTAGAAATGTCTCGCATTCAAACTATAGCCCTCTTTTTTCTCTCTCTTTCTTCCTTTTCCTTTAATTTTTGAAATGATTTGGCACCAGCCATCTCTTCCCATGATTCTCTTTGCTGTTCCTTCTCATACTAAATCCTTGTGTTCCCACTTGACCAGGAATATTAAAAGTGGCTCAGCGTGCCTCTCTGGTTAATTAGAGCACAGCAGTGGCAGCAACAGCTTCATGCTGACGGATGGTACACTGCTGAGCTTCTCACAGGCCAGGATTAATGGCTCCTGCCTGACTACGATATGCTGTGTGTGTACTTGCTTACATGTAGAAGCTGTATGTATGTATGTATGTAATGCATAGCGCACAGGAATAGTATTTGCCTATGTAAATATATTTGATTATATACATTTTTCATAAGCTTTAGCTGTATAGTACTTAAGAAATATTTTAAGTGTCATATTGACAGTTCTTAATAAAGTGCCATACTGAAGATGAACAAAAATGGAAAAACCAGAACATCGAACTCTGTGTAGTACTGGTGATGGCGTGCTAAATTTATGCAAGGGGAGGAAGTTGAGAGGCTGGCACAGTTCCATACAACAGGTGTAATCTGGTCAGCAGGGAATCTGCAGACGTGGAGCCAAGGCGTAGCTCAGTAAGAGATGGATTAAACAAGAAAACCCACATTTATGCCAAGGCATAATGCAAATGTGTGTTCACACACCAAAACTCATTTTACCACAATACAAAAGAGCAATTGTCCCAAACTCACCTTAACCACATACTTAAGTGTATACATTTATTTACATAAATACATATTTAAACCTATATTGATGCATCATTCTCAGTTTTAGATTTTTAGATTTTTTAAACCATATAAAATAGAGCTGCTGTTCAAGATCGCTACAAAAGAAAGGCATTCTTGAAGAGAAAATGAACATCATTTTTATTGTTCTTATTATATATTTATTTTTATATACTTGAGTTAAATAACTCAGTCGTACCTTACTGACTGTATGTGACATTTGAGTGCCTTGACTAGGACAGGGTGACATCTACTAAACTTGCATCTGATAATAGCTAAAGTGAAACATTGTGATAGAAGATCAAATTAAAAGATGCTTTCACTGGGAGTTAGATAGTGCAGTTGAATAATTTTTTCCATTAGTAAATTGTGTGCAAGGCGCTGTTATTATAATTAGAACAAATGCACACTTCATTTTTGCATGGAAACTTAAAATACATATTAATCAGTTCCACAGTTTTTGACTGCCTACTTTTTGTGATTTTAAATTGAAAATTCAGCCCTAAATTAATTTTTCATCGCATTGTAGCAATCCATAGTCAGAAGGGAAAGCAATGTCGAAAAGCAGGCATGTTAAGAAACCAAACTAAGCAGCTTGTTCTATTGATCTCTCTCTGCTCTGTCTCAGTGCTGTGGTATCAGTATCACAGCATGGCACCTACACAGGCACATTGTGACTTGAGTGACTGATGTCTCTCTCTTCCCCTTCTCTCTCTCTCGAAAATAAATTTATTCTTTCAGTTACTGTATAGATTTTGGCAAATTAAGCACTTTGGAACATTTTAAATTTTTCACACATTTCTATGCTGTATTGAAACATACCAAGTCACTGCTCTAGAATTAAGGCGCTTACCAAACTGTGGCTTGGTGTCCCTTACACCTAATATGTTTGTGTTTTAGTACTCTTTCCAGCTGGAGCATTCAGCTGGAGTACAGACGTTTAATAAAATAAAATA
>VUQS01055493.1:6728-23883 GCA_015108495.1 Heterochromis multidens | reverse complement strand
CAATCTCTGTGAATGGTACTCATGGCCATTGATCAATGGTCATGACAATTTGCATACCATTGATCATGAAACTGACCAAATGGCCCATTGTTAGTCAATGGTGCTGGTTTCTGTCATTATGCAATGTACTGTTTATAAGGCTGGGAAAGTCTGCAGTCAGCTGAGACTGAAGAAGTTACCAGTTGGTAAACGAAACGTTTCTCCCACTAAAAAACGCCACGTCCAGATGAACAGATTCAACTTTTTGGGGCACACACATATTTGTATATTTTTCAAAATCCCCCCCCCCCACACTTGAAATCTTTCCTCCCTTATTCTGAAACAATAGCACTGTTTGCATATTGCCTTTTGTGAATCCTTTACCACCCCTTGGTTATCTGCCTGAAATGCAAAGTGCTTCCAAACTCTATGCTGCTTTTCTTATCAATGAATTGGGGTTATTGCAGTTGCTGCACAAGTCGCCATCTTTCATGTGTAGTTTTTGCTGTGCTTGTGGGGATCCTTCTTCTTCTTCAACATGTAAGCATAGACGAGTACACTTGTAAGCGTATGTCGCCGTGGTCAGTTCCTGGAAGAATTGCAGCCTCTGGTACTAAAAAAAAGTTCTGTCGCACTTTCAGAATTTCAGTATCGAAAAGTATCGTTAAGTATCAGTTCTGGTGACATCCCTACCTTGCAGAAAATAATGAATTTAGAAAGTGCCAAAAATGGATCATTAAAATTGCTGAAAGGTTAGCGTTCAATCAAAAACAAAAGGAAAAAAATAACATAAAACTAAAAAAAAATACCACAAATTAATTTGTATACATAATCTGTGGAAAAAGAAAAGCTCTTTATACCTGATAAGCTCCACAAGCCTTTCTTCCAAATTGATTTTGGTACGGTAAAGATCATCTAGTTCAGCAGCCATTTTCAGATCAAAGCTTTGTTTGTCCTGTGTGACTCTCCGTAGATTTTCAGCCATCTCCTGACAGGCCTGCTGGGCGACTGCTAGCGCCTCCTCAGATCTGCATGTAGCACATACACAGGCTGAACAAAAACTACATGGAACAAACATGCATCCATCCATCCAGAGCCTATTCCAGCTGTCACTGGGTGAGAAGCAGGGTACACCCTGGGCAGGTCAACAGTCATCACAGGGCTAACACACAGAGACAAGCATTCATGCTCACAATCACACCTACGGCCAAATTAGAATCGCCAATTAACCTAACATGCATGTCTTTAGACTTTGTGACGAAGTGGGAGTACCCAGAGAGAACCTACTCCATGCCACCAACACAGAGAATCTCCAATGTATTTGGTTGTTTCTGGGCCAGAACTCTAAACAGACAAGATTAAAAAGTTTCATCACAGAGCTGTAATTTGGTCCAGAATGCGTGATTATGAATACAGTATCTCACCTTGATAAATTCCCTTTCAGATGGATTATCTCGTCTTCTTTCTGCTGGATGAGATTTTCAGATTCGGCCATCTGGATGTTTTTCTCCTCAATCTGTTGGCAATATCTCTGATTTTCAGCCTGCAATCAGCACAGCAAAGCAAAGCATTATTTCTGGCTCTTTGTGAATTATGCTTGTGAACATAACATTATGATTACTTCAATTGGCAATATAGAGAATGGAACTGCAATTTGTATTCTCATTTATCAACCCCAGACATGAAAATGAAGATAAAGCTGCACAAACTGCACATGCATTTTGTCACGGCATCATCCTCCAGTGATGTCTGTAGTGTGGTCACTGTTAGACAACAAAGAAGTTTCATTTCCATATCAAAAACCACTTTACTATGTGACAACGTCAGTGTGTTGACCACAACTTAAAACCTTCTTGAAACATTAAAGCAAAATGAGTTTCAGGTGACAATGATTAACAGACAAAGGGCCTTCAAAATAAGCCTGAAAAAAGAACGATCTCAGCAAAGTTGTCTAAAATAATTAGAAATATAAAATACATAATACTTTACATAAAGCAGTATTCAGTAGATGTTTTCCTTACAGTCTTTGCATTCACAGGTCTATTGGTCTTCATCAGATTTAACACTTAAGCATTAAACTTAATTATTCTTTGCAAAACTCCTCAAGCTCTGTCAGGTTACATGAGGATCAAATCTGCAGCTACACTGAGATCTGGACTTGGATTTGCACACCCAGGACAATAACTTGTTGTTTTTAATGGTAAAAAAAAACCCCACAATTTAGGTCTTATTAGACAACAGAAATTCTTTTTAACAACAGTCTGTTAAAAAAATAATCAGAAATTCATCATTAAAGTTCTGATATCAGATAATAGTAGAGTAGCACAGAGAACAGAACTTAAAAACAATCAAGCAGGGTACTCAAGCAGAGAAAATATCTATTTGCACTCTAGTAGCTTAGCTGGTAAAAATTTCATATACGTTCAGGTTACTTTCTAAGCCATGTCCAAGCCAACTATTTAAGTAATGATAGAAAAGCTGCTTCCTGACTTGTTTTTATTGCTTGTCTACAGTACAGTGAGACTGTGCAGCTTTATCTAAAAGCATGTGTCTGCATTTTACCAACAGTTCAGTGGTATGGACTTCTAAAGGCTACTTATTTTTTGGGACTGCAGATGGTATTATTTGAGAGTATGAGAATGCATCTGTATTTCTCTGTAATAAGCTTTCCTTTCGGGCAGCACGGTGGTGTGGTGGTTAGCACTGCTGCATCACAGCAAGAAGATCCTGGGTTTGAATTCTCCATCTAGCCGGAGCCTTTCTGTGTGGAGTTTGCATGTTCTCCCCGTGTTCGCGTGGGTTCTCTCTGCTTCCTCCAGCTTCCTCCCACAGTCCAAAGACATGCAGTTAGAGGGGTTAGGTTACTTGGTGATCCTAAATTGCCCATATGTGGGTGCGAATGGTTGTCTGTCTCTCTGTGTTAGCCCTGCGACAGGCTGGTGACCTGTCCTGGGTGTATCCTGCCTCTCACCCTATAGCAGCTGGGATAGGCTCCAGCCCCCCCGCGACCCTGAATTGGATAAGCGGAAGAGAATGAATGGATGGATGGATGGAGCTTTTCTTTCATCCAGTTGCCTTCCCCAGGAACCGGGGGTGTGCCTGTAGCTCACCTCACTACAAATATTATTTCAAAGGAAAGTGTAGACAGCAAAAAAAAACTTCCAGGAAATGTCAGGAATTGACATATAATTTGTGGAATTTTTGGCAGTTTTACAAGAATGGAAAGCGTAAAAGCCTCCCCTAGTGCTAGGAGAGGCTTTCACACACTTTCCAAGTGCTGTACAAACGCAAATCAGGACCACTGTTCAAAAAGTGACACCTTTTTCTAAAATGTGCTGACTCCATTTAAGATGCTTAGTTTACGTATATACTCATAAACTGAAGCTTGAATAATATGCCTTATACATTTAGATATGTGATGATGTGTTTTTTTTTTTTTAAACAGTAAAATTTAAACAATTTATTATATTCAGGGTTTGTAAAGCTTTTTAAGAGTAAAATTAAAGCTATTAAATATCACATTGTGTCTAGATTTGCCATTTTATTTTTTCTGTGTGACCACAATCTCGAAAGCCTGACCTCTCTGCGAGGGCAATCGAGATGAGAGAGAATCGCTGCTTTTGAAGCACTAAGCTGCAGCTCCAGTGTAGTGGAAACTACCCGTTAATGCTTGCTTGTGAATGCAGTGTGTGCTAGCAGTTGTGACGTCATTTTTGTCATGTGCTGCACTTTGGTGTCATTTTGGCTCGTCGTGTACCACCTGATTTTTTGTAACCAGCCAGACTGGAGACAAAAGTGCATGAGAGGGTCAGTCTTTAGTGGCATTTCCATTATATATCAAAGCAGGAGCAAAGAGATTCTCAGCTGGCACAAAGGGAGGCTTCAGCAACACTTTCAACTTACTCTATATAGCACTGATGCATTGTGACACATTCAGAAGAAGAAAACTCCGTCTCAAGCGCTAGTATAAATGTTTATGGTGCTGTCTTGACGTCACAGTTCACATGAACAATGTACAACACAACAACCATAACCACGGCTTACAAGGAAAAGACTGATGTGTTTGTCTATCGTATGCTTTCACTACCTAATAGAAGGGCAAAGAACCCAAAAGTTAAAATTTAAAAAAGAAACCTGTAATCTTGCATACAGGTTTCTTTCAGTACCATCCTCCAGGAAAAAATAAGCTGTGGAAAACTGTTTTTTTAGGTTATAGGAAACAGATTTCTTGTTCACAAGGAAATATGTTGAAAGCAGGAAGACAACATAACATTCTGCAGTAGACGTAAACACACTTAAGCGACTTATACTTTAGTATAGCTGTTTCTGTCTGACCTGGAGCTGGTTTCCATGGCTCACGGCTTGGGTGCTGAGCTGCAACCGTAGTTGTTGAATCTCTTCCTGGCTCATCTCCTGCACAGCTTTGGCTTCCTGTTGGGCCTCCCGCAACTGTTTCTCCAGTTTCTCCTTGGATGCCATCAGATCCTTAGTGTTGTGGAGCTGACTGTGGAGTTCCTGGTTCTCCTGACGCAGCTGCTCCATGCAGGAATTCAGCCTTTCTGCCTCCTGAGCAGCCTCCTCCTCCAGCTCCTGCAGCCTTGTTGACAGGCCCTCCCAGCGCAGTCGAGCCTCCTCATTCTCAGCAGTCAGCATACACACATGCACACCTAGTTCTGCAGTCTCTGTGTTGGCTCTGTGAAGGGCCTCCCTTGATTCACTGTTCTCCAGACACAAAGCATCATAACGCAGCTTAAATTTATCTAGCTCCTCTCGAGAGGCTGTCACCTCTGCAGCAAGACCTGCTCGAGCCCGTGCTTCACCATCTCGCTCACGAATAAGAGCCTCCTCACGCTCACGAGATCTAAGAATTTCATCCACATGCCGGCGGTTTAGTTCCTCCACTTGGGCCTTCAGTTGTTCTGCTAAAACACGAAGGTCTTCTCTGGAGGACTCTGTCACCTCCTGCAGAGCCTGAGCTTTCATCCTCTCCTCATTTCCTGCCAGGAGTTGTGCCCTAAGCTCCACTACCTCTTCCTGGAGCCTGGTTACCTCCCTCAGGTTGAGTTCCAGTTGTGCCTCAGCTATAACCAGCCTGAATGGGGCCTCTTTGGTTTCCATTGAGGAACTCTGGTGCTCACTGTGAAGCTTCTGCATTTTTTCGTTGCTCTCTGCAGCTCCTTTTTCATCGTGCAGCTCTCCACTCCGGCTTTCTAGCTCCTCGGCTCGAGTCTGCAGAAGCTCATATTTTACAGTCTGGTATCTTAGCTTAGCTTCGGTTTCCTGGAGCTTTTCAAGTAACTCTGCTTGGCTTTTCTGAGACACTATAAGGTTCTTGTCTAACTTTTCAACTTTGGCAGTGAGTGAGTCCAGTTCCTGTTGAGTTGTGACTAACTGTTTCTTCAGTGTGGACTGACTGCTGAGAAGCTCAGTATTCTCATGTTCCAGCTTCTTTAACTGAGCATCAGATTCTTCTCTCTGGACAAAGGCCTTCTGAACCATCTCCTCCAAATGCAGGTTTTCATCTAAAAGCTTCTTCTCTCTGTCTTCCACACTCATCTTTGCAGCTTCTACTCTACCTTTTAGCTGCTTCTCAGACGCCCTCAAAGAAGCTAGCTGGTCTAACAGTGTGGCCCTGCTCTCAGTCAGCTCTGTAATACTTGCCTCACCTTTCCTAACAGTTTGGAGAAGCTTAGAGTTTATTTCCATTAGACTGCTGAATTGCGTTTTGTCATCTGCAGTATTCTCAGATTCACTGCAAGAAGTTACTTCATCATCGATAATTCGAGGGCCCACAGTTTCTTTCTCTACATTAAGCTTCTCTAACTGCTCCTCTAAATGTTTGATTCTTTCTGAACTAGCAGCTAGCTCTTTCTCTCTGCTTTTAAGAGTTTTCCTTAAATCCAATATCAGACTCTCAAGTTCCTCATTCTGGCTGCTACTCATACTACTTTGCTTCTCTACCTCCTCCCTCTCTTCCTGCAGTATTTTCCTCAGTTCCTCCGCCTGCCGTTCCCTGCATTCCAATGAGGCTTGCAAGTCCTGAAGCTGGGCTCTCAAGTTTCCCGTCTCTTTCTCTTTTAAAGTCAGTGCCCCCTGAATTCGACCAACCGCACTTTGGAGCTCCTCTAACCGCGTGAGCGCCTCCTCACGTTCGTCATCAGCTCCGGCTTTTACTTCAGCTAGCTTCTCCTCAGCATTCCTCAATTCTTCTTCCCTGAGTTTTAGTTCCTGTGACAGACATTCACAGTGCCTTGCCCGGTCCTCAGCCTCTCTCTTTGCCTCCAACCTCTCCTCCTCTGCAGATTTGAGTTTATCCAGGAGTTCCTGGATTTTCCAGGCTGAGTCGCAGTAACTGGCAGTTTGTTGTCCCCTTTCTTTAAGAGCCTCATCTAACTTAGAAAGAAGCTCCATATTTTTGTTCTCAGCAGCTGTGAGCCTATCTTGAAGTTCACTACTTATCGGTTCCCTGTGGGTTTGATGGTGATTTAGTCTTTCCTCACTGTATGTTTCTTGGTTACTTTGAGCTGATGTAGATGCTGAATTGGTAGACTTCTGAGCTGATAACTGTTCTTGAAGGTATTTTACAATACCTTTCAGCTCCGCAGCCTCCTTGCCTAAGTCTTGAACCCGCACCAAAAGCTCCTGCTGTCTGAGCTCAGACTGGTCAAGCTCAATGCGCAGATTCTCTGCAATGCTGCAGGAAGAAGGTTCCCCCAGTTCTCCCAGTTCATCAAGGACACTGTGGCTCAAGTCTGGGACTGGGTGGAACTCCTGACCCTGATAAGTGCATGGAAAAAAAGAGCAGTGGTCAGGTGCTATAAACATTAGTCACAATTAACCAGATTGTTGTGGAAAATTATCTATATAGATATGACAGTTTTTGTGTACCTGTGAGTGTGAAAAACTGCTAACCAGGCTGTTGACACTAGAGCAGCGACTAGGGGGCTTCCAAAGGAAGGCTGAGGAGCCAGATCCTAATGTTCGCCTTTGATAATGAGATACCAAATATTAGGGTTACACAAAGACAAATAGTGGAAACACTTTATTTTAAAGTTCCTCTAATTTTCTGTAAAAATGTACTGGAAAGAATTGTGTTTTTTTTGGAAATGGTTAAGAGGAAGTAAACAGCACACCTAGACACAGTACAAATACAAAGGACACACCAGGGTTTTTTATAAAAGAAGAAATTATACAATATTTAGAGAATATAACTGAGTTAATTTTAAATAAACTCTCAAGTTCCTCATTTCCAGAGAAATTGTCCTGCCTAATTTTATTGTTACAAACCAGTGGAAATGACTAATAAAGTCTACTTTTAGATGAGATTATTTCATTTGATGAACTGAGATAAGTTCATTTAATTTTTTAGCAGTATGTTAAAGGGATTAACAGATTAGAAATGTGGAAATGTGATCTTGTCAGTAGAAAAAAACAAAATTGAATTTACACAACTCCTTGCTTGTACTATACAACTGCCCAGAACTGTGTTTAGCTGATCTGTTTTGCACCGACTAGCCATGGTATTACATGATTTCTTTTTTTAAATGTGATGTAACTGAACAGTCTTTCTATGAACTTTAAAAAAAAATAACAATGTAAATTTCTAGTAAACTGCAAGGAAGTTATGAGACCCAAAATAAATCCTACTTCCTTACATGAAGCATTGTCAAGATGCAGCTAAAAAGGAAGTACAGAGTTTTTCCTGCAGGATTAAAGAGTATTGCAAAAAATAAACTTAATATATACTATTATATTAATAGTATAATATTATAGTGATAGTATGGAGGCCACTCAGATTTTCCACATTTCTTCTCTGGAACTAAAAAGTGATTTCCATGTAGCCACCCATTCAAAGTGTGTGTGTGCGCTTGCTGTATCAGATCATTTCACGCTACTCATGAGAAATGACAAGCGGAGCAAATTCCTGTCCTGAAGCACTTGCTAAAAAACAAACTACAAAGAGTGCAGGGCTTTACTGTCAAATATAATTTTTTATAATAGCTAAAAGATATTGCTTTTGTCAATTTCTGACATATCGATCCCTCCATTTTTAGGTAATTTTTCACACCAAAGTTCTGTGTTGTTATAGGTCTTCTTGCAATGCATCTGATGCAATACAACACAAATTATTGTTTTAAATAACTGCTCACTTCTTGTATAGTGACTACAAACTGATCACGAAGTGGAAATTTTTGACAAAGCTCCTGACATCAGTAACAACAATCCAAGTTCACACACTGTCAGCAACCACACACACATTCAAGCTCTACAGCAAAAAGACCAAACTGTGAATGTGCAGGGTGATAAGATAATTAGGCGTTAACTTCAAGTTGTGAAATACCCAGTACTTTGTCACCATAATTCCACATTAGCAAAAAACTGGTGTGTTAACTCTGGTATGTTATTTTAGTCTCTCTGAGATCAATTTATTTAGTCACTTTACATTTTTTCAAGGTCAAAGAATTATGTTTTTATAAATTGTTTTAGTCTTCTGTTCTTCATACATCCATACCTTGCAAATTTTGGCCAATCTGCATCAAGGTCATAACCTCTGGCCGCCACATCAAATTGGATCTGGTTGAGTTCATAAAGATTGTTGATTATGTCAGCAGTGAGGTGAGACTTGAGGAATGGACTCCGAGCATAATACCAGTCACTGTATTGGAAGAATGCAAAAAATAAACCATGAAACACAAAACAATAAAGGATACAGACTTTTATTTTTATTTGGCCAAACCAATCTTCATAAGGTTGAAAAGAAACTGACTAAATTAAAGCCAGAGATCTTCAACTGGCCCCATACAGAGAATGGAAGTATTACAGGAAAAAATAAAAACAGAAAGATTCAGGAAAAATAAATGTAAAGGTATGAAATACACTGCAGATATCGTATATTCTCATAAAAAGCCAGTATTCAAATAAAAGCTGGCTCGCAAAAAAATAACAACAAATGTAGTAGCTGACTACAACTAATAAATGATAACTAAAAAAGATTGGGAAAAAAAACAGCGTACAATTACTTGCAGCTTACTTCAACAACTGATATGGTCATTTTAGTCTAATATCCACTCCCAGAGCACCAATTCCACCACTGCAACAACAGAGTTTTGTTATATAGTACTGTTCAAAAGCCCTGAGCCACCCCTTCCAAGGAGCCAGACTTTTCTTGTAATATTTTAAAGTGGTCTTGAGCAATAGTTCTACAGGCTTTCTGAAGGTCCTTCAAATGTTTTCTTTGGACATTGGCTGCTTTTTCACTAATTTTCAGTCCAGTCCTTGAAACTGACCATTTTCAATGTTTTTTTTTTGTTAAGCCACTTAACACTAAACTATGAATAATTCAAACATAAAAATGGTCCCATTCTCAAGGAATGAACCAGTGTTGTGACTACACATAACTTGGCAACTTAGCAAAGAACTAATTTAGGCAATTTTAAATTGCAATTTTGCCTATAGCTGGTAGTAACAAAAACACAATTTGTTTACATTTCTTTAGTTGAAGCTATGAAAAATAACAAAGATCACATAGTTTGACAGACATAAAATTGTGGCAGTGGCTAAAAGTGGCAGGCCTGAAAAACTATCTACAGCAGAACAGTATCTGAAAGTCATGTCCATCCAGCAAAGACCTCACAGGACCTGAGAGATGCAACTAGCCCTTTGGGTGATCCATCTATTGATTGCTGAAGCCAATACAGTGCATCTGGAAAGTATTTACAGCACTTCACTTGTTCCACATTTTGTCATGTTACAGGCTTATTCCAAAAACTTTTTGCAAATTTATTAAAAATTTAAAAAAAATATAACATATAAGTACTCACAGGTTTTGCCATGAAAATTGAGCTCAGGTGCATCCTGTTTCCACTGATCACCTGTCAGATGTTTCTATAACTTGATTGGAGTCCACCTGTTGTAAATTCAGTTGATTGGACATGATTTGGAAAGGCACCTGTCTATATCAGGTCCCATAGTTGACAGTGCATGTCAGAGCACAAACCAAGCCATGAAGTCCCAAGGAATTGTCTGTAAACCTCTGAGACAGGATTGTATCGAGGCACAGATCTGGGGAAGGGTACAGAAACTTTTCTGCAGCATTGAAGGTCCCAATGAGCACAGTGGCCTCCATCATCCATAACTGGAAGAAGTTTGGAACCAACACGACTCTTCCTAGAGCTGGCCACTCGGCCCATCTGAGCAACTGGGGTATAGGGGCCTTAGTCAGGGAGGAGACCAGAACCCAGTGATCACTCTGACAGAGCTCCAGGATTGTTCTGTGGAGAGAGAAGAACCTTCTGGAAGGACAACCATTTCTGCAGCACTCCACCAATCAGGCCTGAATGGTAGAGTGGCCAGACGGAAGCCACTCCTCAGTAAAAGACACATGACAGCCCACCTGGAGTTTACCAAAAGGCACCTGAAGGACTTTCAGACTATGAGAAACAAAATTCTCTGGTCTGATGAAACTTTTTGGCCTGAATTACAAACGACATGACTGGAGGAAACCAGGTACCACTCATCACCTGGCCAATACCATCACTACAGTGAAGGATGGTGGTGGGAGCATCATGCTGTGGGGATGTTTTTCAGCAGCAGGAACTGGGAGACTAGTCAGGGTCGAGGAAAAGATGAATGGAGCAATGTACAGAGACATCCTTGATGATAACCTGCTCCAGAGTGCTTTTGTCCTCGGACTGGGGTGAAGGTTCATCTTCCAATGGGACAACGACCCTAAGCACACAGCCAAGATAACAAAGGAGTGGCTTCAGGACCACTCTGTGAATGCCCTTGAGTGGCCCAGCCAGAGCCCAGACTTAAACCCGATTGAACATCTCTGGAGAGATCTGAAAATGGCTGATTTACATTAGCTGATCATATAGACTGGAAATAGGGAAAATTTAACTCAAGTACAAAAAGTTTTGAAATTTTGAATTTTTTTTTCATAGTTCATACTGGGAAAAATGATTTTTGACTCAACATGAATCACCCCCAAGGTGGAAGAATTATATGCTCAAACATGGAAGCTACAACCCACCACCAAAACACCAAAACTACTTCAGCTCCATTCCTGAGGGTCCTCATTCCAGTATGTTTGTTAACTAAGCTGATTATCTAATGAATGTAAAACACTCTGGCCATAAAGAACCACTGTGTTTAAATAAAAGTGAAATATTCTCTCTGATTTAATCCCCACGATGGCCGACGTATTTGACTTGCCAATGTCTAATTTGTACAGATCTGTTTCCAATATTTGCAAAAGGCACAGGTACTGCAGCTTGGGTTTTGAACCTGAGGTCTTTTTAACTAATTTGTTTGTTTGCAACTTACTTACTTATTACTTGCACCTTCATTTTTTTAATTGCATTTTTATTTTCTTTAAATTTTGATTATTGTTTTGTCAGAAGCAAGACTGGTAAATTAGAATTTCACTGCATTTTGTGTTATTGGTGTAAACTGCTGTGTTTAGTTTTACTGTGCTTAAGACAATAAACTACTTCTTTTTTTCTGTAAGCAAAAATAAAACTGACATTTTGATTTGAGAAAAGAAAGGAACTGAGCAGTGTTGCATGGGTCAATGGTTAAGTTATTTTTCTGCTGTGATTTCAGTGGAAAAAGAGAAATAGGACATAAAAAAGGAAGGGAGAATCACACTTCCTAAGAACAGACAAAACAAAGCAGTACAGCATGTCACTGGAGTAAAACACAAATATCTTGACAACAAATATGTGACAGTCTGAAAATGACTGAATGAAGATGAGTACCAAAAATAACAGTTGCAGGACAAAAGTGCTCATAATATCCTCTTACACAGTATTACACAGAGTTTAACAACTGTCATAAGACAGGTACTATAAAATGTGTCGATTTAGCTTCAATAGCATGTACTCTTTGATTAATTAACAGATACAGAAAAAAAAGACACAAACCACTATACGTGTCACATGTGGCCATAAAGTAAAATGCATGGAATTAACACTGTTACATAGTCTAGTTTGATTTAAGCACATTTTGTTTGTTTCACTACTTGCATGTGTTATTCCATAGAACTACTAGATTTTGAAACAGATCCCATTATATTATTAAACTGTTTCTAATTTTGTTTTGTCCATTTTTTGCAGGGCATTTCTTGTTTTCAGATAAGTGGACATTAAACCTTTATTCCAATAATTTTATTAGTGGCAGCTTTACCACTGCCAAGGATCCGGAATTTCTTGCCACATTAGTAGATCATCATTTCCTGATTGTCTTGCAACATGAAATATACTATAGTTGGCTTTTATGATGTCAATATCACTAGCTATACTGAATACAATGGTATTTATGAATTTCAGCCTAAGCATGCATGGTGGCAGGACTCAGAATCCCACTAAACTCCTTAATTGTCATGGATCACGTCCATAGACCTAAATTTCTGAGTCGGGTATCACGTTTTCCTTAAAATTTAAATGGTTATTATGTTTCCACAGCTTGCATCATTTACAGAAGCATTTTGCCCATAACACTAAAGTGCCACCATAATCCTAATCATCTAATTACTTTTTATGTTAGGTGGCCACTATTTTGGTATGTTAGGTGAATTTGAGCTGATGTGTCCTCTTACCTTGTGACCTTCTGATTCATAAAACATTGCTGCAGTGTGTCGGCAAGACGCTGGTGAACAAGCGAGTAGCGGATGAAGGCCCTTCCTTTTCCCAGTGATGTCTTCAACTGAGGACACACAAAAATATACACTTTAGTCATAAACACACTCACAACAACAGCAACTTACTGCTATGTGGACTAACCTCAGCAGTGTTTCTTATCTAACTTATCAAATAGGTCAGACTTAATACGGTTCCTACTTTCTGAAATATTGTGTACATACCTAGAGTGAGAAGAGAGAAAACTGTCAAGACAGTTTAAATGAGACTACAGCTCTTTTTTTTTCATTTTTGATGTCAGTAAATATTAAAATCTGTTCATCACAGAGTTTAAGGATGAACGTTTCAGTTGTCTTGTGCAACAGTCTAAAACACAAAGATGTTAAACGGCCAAGCTACTGCATCCAGTTCAGCTTAAAGATATCTATATTTAAAAGGTGATCACCATGTAGATGTACAATGTTATTTGTAAGTCCAGACTCTCCAATACACTGACAGATGGAGGGATTTAAGTAAGACAACAGACACACAGATCTACCAGAAGGACACCAGCTGGAGATGTCTTTATGTCTGTGACTGGTGGACAGCAAAAAAAAGAGTGAAAGAAGAGAAAAAAATAATATTTTAAGTTTTAAGAGCATCAAAGGTCTTCAATTATTAATTAGCAGTCAGATGCTATTGACTAGACTGTGTGACTTCTGAAGATAAAAACACTGACCCATTTAAATCCCCAAAGAAACTTTTATCCACAGATCTGTCTTCCTCATGATCAAAAATCAATGAATACTTAATAACTAGCTCTCTGATGCTAGAAAACAGCAAAAATATTACAGGGCTTGCTATAAAGAATTACATAAATAGTTAAAAAAAAAAAAAGATGATAGGTCAACTTAAAAAAATTAATACAAATATTTTGATTAGGTATTTAGTTTTAGCTATTTTTCTAAACAAATATTTGCTGATTAATATAAGGAACTGAAGCTTTTCTTTGTATCAGAAATAATCGATAGATTTCACCTTTATTATAATGAACAATGAAAATAACTGGCACATAATTCAGTACGTCAGTATGTCTATTTCAATGCTATAACCACCTTAAAGCCTAAACAAGGGAGAGAAAATAATTATGAAATATCCTGGTAATGAACATACTTCATAGTTGTTGCCTTTTCAGATAGAACAACATGGCTTGCGCATGCTAATAACCCATAAGCAAAGAACACTTTGATTTCTAAACCACTCTTTAATCACTTAACCACAGAAAATCACTGACAGTTAAACGGGGAACTAATTCAATATAGTACAAACTAGGACCAAATCACAGACAGTTATTGAAGTATGAAGCTCACCAGTATGAATTCCCAGGACTGAAAGTGAGGAAGAAACAGTACAGGTGGTACAGGCGTAAGACAGCATGTGAATTAGCAGCACTGAGCCTTAGTGCACCTGACTAGCCGGAGGATTAGTTACATGGTTATACAGTCACTGTGTATTTGTATATGTGTGCATGTGTCGCACGCCATGGAAGGGTGACAAAGTGTGTGTGCGCTGCAGACGAGGATTACCTCAGGGATGGACTTAACGAAACGGATGCCATCGTTAGCTCCCTTGATCTTAATCAGGCAGTCGCAGAAGTAATCCCAGTAGTCTTTTCTCTGGCCAAGAAAGGTTGTCTTTTCTTTTTGGTCAAACTAAGAAACACAAACCACCTTATTATTGCATTACCAAACAATGTACTCTGTAATGTGGACTGCACAACACGACCATCTGAAAATATGTAGTTGTTATTATAACTCAAGATAGTTAATGGGAGAGGAAAGAAAAAGGCATAATTCTGCTACACAAATGTACACTCAACTCAGGCTTTCACCTCTGGTCACTTATAAAAACAGCTTAGGTAGATTAAAGAAATTACTCATTGGTATCACTACTCATAACCTTCAAATACAGAAAACCAGTGATAAGGCGTGTTTCATTTTAAGGGTTCACAACCTAAGAACACTGGTCTACAGCACTCCAAGTACTGACAAGTCATGTTTCACAGGCTTTAGCAGGTAAACAGTTCTGTGTTTTGTGGGTTTTTTTGGTTGTAGTTTTAACCAGGAGGCATTAATGAATCTCTTTGCTCGGAAAACCACTGGCTACACAGGAATCCCTTCAAAATTAGCCACTGCCCCCAGAGGCTAATGGTATACTCACACTAGGCAATCCGTACGGTCCCTGAGAGTGTTTACTGAGTGTGATCATTGTGTGCCATGCTCAGGTGTGATTAAGTGTAACGTGTCCTGGCCTGCTTAAAAAGGGGAGGCCCAAGGCTCAGTTCAGCTGGACTCGAGTACAATATGCACGTAGTGTGATAGCTAGCTATGCCCGAGTAACTGTCTCTCCAACAACTGCCTCCACAGAAATAGCTTTGCTAAGCAGTTAACAAATATGTGACAGGACAGTCTGTCACTGCTTCCCCAATTAAGCTGCAAAATGCATAAAATTGTGAAACTGCAAAAGCACTTTTCAAAAGTGAGTCTGAGTGCAGAAAAAGAAAGAGAGGGAGAGCAAGCACGAGATGGAGGAGTTGAGATGCTGAGACAAACTGATGCCTACTCGGGCTCCAATCATTAAAGGCAGTGTGAGCACAGGCCATCGGGGAAGTGGTGGTGGGCATGGGGTGGGGTGGGGGAGTAGACATGCTCAACCACTAGATGAATAGCTGCAACTCACAGCTGGTATACTTTCAAAATCAAACTGAATCATGCTGATACATTTTAAAAAGAAGTTTTAATGAAACCTTGTTTTAGACAATTCTACTTTCAACTGATGTGGCAACAGACCTGCAGCAGGTATTCTAGTTTGTAAAAAAACTTGTGCAGGTTGGCGCTGTCGTCAGTTATAGGTTCACCACACTCCCTGTGTTCCTTACTCAGTTCTATCACAGCATCTACAGTAAAAAAACAAACAAACAACAAAAACAAGAACATTATTAATCCAAACACAAATGTATTATTTTTTGTGACTATACACCAACCAGAGACATCATTAAAACCACAGACAGGTGAAGTGGATACCTTTGGTAATGTCATTATAATGCAGGGTTCTGCTGGGGAACCTTGGTTCCTGTCAAACATGTGGATGTGGATGCACCTAAGAACCATTGCAGACCAAGTAAGTCTGAACAAATAGTGTAGAAATACAGTACCAAAAAAAAAAAAAGCTTCGTGTGATTCAGGTGTGCAAAAACTCCAACGTGTCAGCTATGAATTCAGGTAGACTGGGCAAAATCGGAACCAGATCTCAGTCCCTATCCCTACACCCCAGGACATCCCCAAAGGACCTGCCACAACAGCTCAGACAGGCTATAGCGTTTTTGGTGGCAGGTGCAGACCTACACTGCATTTGTCTGGTGGTCTGGTGGTTTTAATGCTGCAGCTGGGATGGTCATATGGTAAATGGTCATTTACATATAAAAAAATCTTTGGCTGAAGATACTTCATGCATGTTGCAAGACACGCATAAAGGGCAAAATACTGTAATACACATATGTGGTTCATTGTATGTGTGGACAGCTTAATTACCATGCAGATCTCTGATTATCCTCTGCAACTGTTTATCCCCAACTGATGAGGTGGAGGCCATTGTTGGGATGTACTCAGGCAATTCTTCATATAGGGTTAAAAATTAAGAAATTCAAGTTATTTTGCATGCTTCAGAAATGAATACACACACACACACACACACATAGAGAAAGAGTGAGTGTAAATATGTGCCAAAGCTGCCAACAGTCGGGGGTAAAGATAAAATGGTGCTGTCCTAAATTAGTCTGCAGGGGATTCATAAAGGCTCTGACGGTTGTAAGACGCACAGATGAAAGCGCAGTAACTGTAAAGTTAACAACATTTGACTGCATGTACGAAGGGTACAACTACGACAGGTCACCATTTGTCACAGCGCAGAGACAAGATTTGTCTAGATTTATCCACCGTCGCCATTACGAGCCCGAAAAGTTGACTCGTATCACTTTAAAATGCAACAAACCGCGACATAAACATGGATTTATCAAACCCTTAGCGAGCGCTACAGGATGGACATGCACCTGCTCTCAGCGACTCGTTTCCTGGTTTATTTAATCTAGATTTCTGTCACTAATCATCGTACTTTGGTTGTAAATAAGGAGAAAAGCTTCAGTGTTAAATAAATCACAACAGGAAACACGTACTTGATGTGTAAAATTGTCCGGAGTGTCCAGTTTGTCAGTGATACAGCAGAAACGTGCTGTCGTTGGGGGCGGGCTCTGGGAATGATTGACAGCTGACTAACCACCAGCTACAGCTGAGGTCTCTCCTAGTTTGGTTGTGAGACACGATTAAATAAACAGATAATATATATAACACTGCATATACAGTGTATTTATAAAATAAATGCAATGTAAAAACGTTAAATAATTCATTTTTAATCCATTCAAATGCATAATAAGTTCAAAGTTAAAAATTAGTACAGTCTATTCAAAGCCTTTAAAAAAAAAAAAAAAAAAATTTCCTTTAAAC
>VUQS01055490.1:22288-36751 GCA_015108495.1 Heterochromis multidens | reverse complement strand
AAATACCCTCCCCCCCCCCCCCCCACACACACACACACACACACACACCCACACACACACACACACACACACACACACACACACACACACACACACATATTTTATACACAATTACACACAAGGGAACCCAACTCTTAAAATACATTCCCAAGAATAATGTCTAAGGAATTGTATTAGGGCCCTTTCACATTTCATCTGTAAAAGGATTCTAACATAGTGGAACAAAGTGTGTGTATTACTCAGTGTGCATGAATGTGAGTGTGGCTGTTTAGCCCAAATGTCACCAGGAGAGGGGATATTTAGAAATTATGCTCTAGAGCTGTCAGTTGTGAGGAAATGTTACAGTCAGAAGTGTAATTTCTGTTATTTTAAGGGTTGAAAATCAGCATTTAGGGTGAGCCGCTCTGGTTACAGATTTTTGCGTGTGACAAGCTGTGGTATCTCTAAACAACCAAAGAAATGTGGAAACCAGTGGGTAGATGGAGAAGCTTGAAGATTGAATGACCTGTGGCATTCACTGAGGGGGAAAAAACCCCAAAACCAAAAAACTGGGAGGTTGTGTGCTTGAATGCACCCTCAAGTGAGAACACACATGAACTCACTATACCAAAACAACCATATAGGGTATAAATTTGAGACCATTTAACTCCTCCCCTTTTTTGTCTCTGTTTGTGAATGCACATGTCAGTGTGTGAACATGCTTGTGCATGTACTCTCACTCTCTCTGTCTCTGCGTGTGCCGGTGTGTGTGTTTTAGTCGAGCCACATCTGGAAACAATAGAGAAAGAGATGCTGTCACTTTCTCTTTACCTCAGGCTTTTGAGTGTGTTCTTAAAGAAACACTCAATTCACTCACAGTAAATTACAGGAAGGCAATCTGAGCTTCAGACTTAGATATTTGGACTCTCTCGTTTGCCGACACACACACACACTCTCTCAGGGACATACACACACACATTCAGACAGTCTAACATGCCCAGAATTAATCAGTTTCTCCAGATGTAATTTTACCCCTACACCAGTAAATTGCAGCCTTGTTTGTATTAAGTGTAATTGTAAAACCAAATTACACCTAATTTTGAAGTGAGAGTCAGTGTGTGCTTCTGCAAATGCTCCTGTGTGTGCCGTAAATGTGTGCGTGTGTTGGAGGGGTTGAAAGTTCATAGCTGATAAGATGTGATTGATGGTAAAGTGATGTTTACACAGCATAATCACCATGTTTACACTGTGGATTCAAATGGAATTTAGTGGATATAGAGCATTACTTATCCTAACCCAGAGTGAACATTAAAAAGAAACGTAAACTTGATAAAAGAGTTAACAGGGTTGCATGCCGGCAAATGATTGTGTGAACGCACTTGTGTCTGAAAGACCATTAAAATTTAATTTGCCTCATTAGACAAGAGGTGGCAGCATTGTTCAACCCAGTAAGTAAACACATCCCAGAGGACATGCAATGATGTTGGAACTGCATGGACCAAAAGCAAAACAGTTAAGCAGTCATCCATCGGTTCACTCATTCATGCTAATCTTTAGTGGCCTCTAAGAGTCATGGGATTGTCTATTCATGACACACGGGCAGAATTTCTCATTTGCCTCAAATCTGAAATTCTGCTTTTGGTATTCAACTGATGATGACGTGAAAATAGGAAATATTTTTCATTTTTAAAATGTGAGGATTTGCCACCTTCCTTTGTCACATTTGACTGTAAATTGAGTATCTTTGAGTTCAGGTAAAGCTTTTACCTTTAAGCTTTAAAGAAACTGAAGGTCAATTTTAATTTTTTTTTTCTGGTCTGTTATTCAGTTGCTGCAATGAAATCAAGAGTCATCATAGACAGAGGCACACATATAACCGCATCAGCATATTGGAAACCAAAAAAAAATTTATTCTTCTTCTGATACAAAATTGTTTTTAAATAACAAACACATTTTAAAATTTGTCATCATTTTTTTTACAAGGATAAATTAGCAATTTCATTAGAAAACATTGATGACATTGTCAAGACAATGATTTTTCTACACAGGGGTCAGTCCAGACCTTAAAGGCTGTGATCAGTGCTGGTGAACTGACCTCAGCAGTCATTCATATCTGGGTTTCTAACAAATATTTAACAAATCGGCATTATCAGTGGTTCTCAATCTTTATTAAGCTTGGCACACGCGCACTGGGTTTCAAGGCACATTCTGTGATTGTTTGGAAATGTCACCTGAAGCTCAGTGTGGTCATGGGAGAGACGGCCAAAACATTAGCAGGGAAACTACATTAGCTTAGAGGGGAGCTGGTCAGAGGTTAATTTAATTCACTTTAAGTGAACGTAATGTTTGTTTGACTTTGGAAATGTAATAAATGTGCCAGGATATGCTGGTTTGAGAAACACTTTTTTGGGGGTTCTAGGTTTCACCACAACCATCAAAAGTTGTCTCTTAATGCAAAAAAAACAAAAACAAAAAACTTATATTTAACATATTTCAGGGAAACTGAAGCCTCAAAATGATTTTCTGTCCAATTCCAAACATTCAGCCAAAAATAGGGGTACGTGTGAGGCACTATTGAGTTACAGATGACACACAGGAAGACAAAGCTCCAGCTCTTATACATTTCAACTGTTTGAAACAGGATTTTTCTTATTCTTCTCAAATATAGAAGGCAAAATGTGACACACACCACATATACTACAGATATAAAGACTCACTGAAAAGCAAGAACTTTGCTGGAAAGATTGTCAGGCAAATATATGGTACACAAGAGCAGTTTCAGAATTTGGTAAATACGACTGTAAGACAGGATTAGTCAGGCCCAGAAACTCACTCTAGTTATATCTTACAGTCACTGAAAGGAACTGCAAAATTAAAAATGCTGGGAAAGAGCTACTGTTAAAATCCAATGGCAGAGACAATAACTGGAAATCTTGTCTCAATCATCCATGAAAATTTGAAATAGGAGGGCTTGATTGTCTGGGAAATTAGCCTTAAAAAACACAGACTGGGCAGAGAAACAGACAGACACATTACCTTATAGGTACAATTTCATTACATTCCAGAAAATAAAAGCAGACAATTAAAATTTGATGTACTTTCTTATTACTGGTGTTTCTTCTATTCCTGATACTGACCATAGCATGGTCATAAGTGAGCTGGTGGATGGGATTTGTGGAAAGAGATTCATGAGTATACTTTGTGTACTAAAGTTTTAGACACTTTAGATTTTCAGATTCTTATCAATGACAAAATATCAGGTTAGGCATTTACCAGACCCACATTCAATCTGCAGCAGCACGACCAGAGTCAGAAAGGACTATCATCAGTGGCTAGAAGAACTGCAACAGATGGCAAACCCACACAGAGCTCTAACCTCCACATCATAGAGCCATTCAGGGATAATGTGATTAGACGGAAGCAATAAAAAAAATAAAATCAATAGAAGAACTATAGTATGGCACGTATCTTCAAGCAGAATGGACTAAACTTATGAGAACTGGTGCTGTTTTACCCAGCAAACATGCCCCCTTGGGGTTCATGTGGGGCCAATTTGAACCTGTGGATTTTCTATGGGCTGCCACAGAAAACCATCATGAGAGCCCTGAGGGGTAAAACAACTGTGGTTCTGCATGGGCTAACTCACAGGGAGGCCAATGAGGGTTTTCTATAGGTAAGCCAACTATGGTTTGCCCACAGAAAACCCTCATGGGGACACAAAAGGTCAAATCTGCTATGGGCCCCATATGAGCTAGCCTCCATGGGCTCCACCTGGGTTTTCTATGGGCAGTCAACCCTGGGCTACCCACAGAATTCCCTCTTGGGGGCCAAAAAGGGCAAAATTGCTATGAGCCCCAGATGGGCTAGCCTACATGCTCCCCACATGGGTTTTTTGTGGGCTTGTCCATAGAAAACCTATATAGGGGCCCCAAAGGGCAAAACTGCTTGGGCCCCAAGTGGGCACACCCACTTGGGGCCCTCGTGGGATAAGTGTGGGTTTGCCGTGCCTACACAGTTCACCCTTTGCTGTTGCATAATGTGTATTCTGGCAAGTGATTGTCTAATAAGCTCTAATTCTTTAACCTTTACCTTGCCATACAGCCAATATTTGGGTAAGGACAGAGAGAATAATTTAATTTCCTGAATTTCATGGTGACTCGAGAGCATATACAGTACAGGTTTCCAGGAAGACCATATACATCACTGGAAGTTAGCCGAGCTCCTCATAGAAAAACACAAATTCCTTCATTTCCCAAGATGCCTTAGCACTTCCAAATTTATGGGGCAATAAAAGTCACAGCTGGTACTACCAGGATTCATTATGGTGTGGCGACTACTTCAGAATGTATGTTTGGTTTTTTTGCACCTACATCTGACCAAACTCTCCCTGTTAATGAGGTGTTGTATAATGATTTGCTTTCAGTCCTACCACTGCTGTCCCAACCCTTCACATATTATATCTCTATAGTGCATAAAACAGCTTAAAGCTGGTTTCCCAAAAATGCTGAGAATAAAATTAACTGAAAAAAAAAAAGTATAATTCCCCAAAAAGCTGAAAAATATAACCAAACTGCAGCTATAAGGCAGTGTTTCAGATTCTCAGAACACTTTGTCTGATACTTTAAATGTGGATGGGGATTTAAAGGTGTCAGGTGCTTTTGGGAAACTTCAGCCCACATCTATATGATACCTGCTCCAGTGTAAAATTTTAAACTTGAAGAAGACCCTAGAAGGACACAATGGCGTAAGGGTTTTCTGTATTCAGCAGTTTCAGTCTCTTCTGCTGAGGGCTCTGGAGAAAAGAGAGACAGAGAGGTAGACGTGGTGCTATACAGCTTATTGATGCTTCTGTTCTGCCTTTTCCATCTCTCTTTTTCCTTAATTTGTTTTGCTTTCTCTACCTCTCTGAGCAAAGGAAGTCTATCAAGGTAGAGAGGCTATTGTTGCTACTAATGTATGACTCTCCTCTTTTCTCCTTCGTAGAGGCACATGGTCAAGGACTGTCTTTACTTTGATGATGCAATTACATCCAGAGGCTGTTTTGGTGATATTCCTGCTACGTTCCTGTGCCACATTTGCAATCCCCTTCTCATCTCTTGATTCTGACCTTCCGTCCTTCATTTGTCAGAGTGAGTTTCTGTACATGAGAGAGTAACAAGCAGAACTCCATTCCTGTCCATTCTCTCTTTCTTTCTCCTCAGACCACTGTCTCGTTGCCTTTCCCTGGTTTGATCCAGCTTTCGCCCGGTGCCCTCTTGCCACCTCGGCTCGCCCTGCTGTCTCTGAGCAGGCGTGCAGAGCAGCGCTGCCAGGTGTGGAGGGTTTTTGCTGACCAGATCCACATGCCCGATGTGATGCCCACAAGCAGTGACATGAAGATTCGAAGCATCTCTGATGCCACATATGAGTCCTGGGTGCTGGCCCTGAACTCCCCCCAGTTAGAGAGTTGGTAGAGATAACAGCCAATAACAGTGGATGCTGGAACGGTGTAAAGAACAGAAAACACTCCAATCTTCACCATTAAACGCTCCAGCTTGTCTGTTTTGGCACCATCCTTCTGCAGATTGGAGCGAATCTTGAAAAGAGCCACAAGGCCTGCACAGATGAACAGCGTGCCTGACGGGTGAGGGAAAAAAAAGAAAAAAAAAACAACAACCGACATGTGAGGACCACCAGATCAAGAAAATGTCATCATGAGAAATTGAGCATGTTAAAGAAACATTGAGGAAGAAGAACAAAGTAGAAAATAATGAAATCCAATATAAACAGATGAATGAATAGTATTATTATGCTGTAATTACCTATAAGAAGGTATGTGGCCAATGGTGCAACCACAAAGCCTGTGAGTGCTTCCTGCTGCTGGTTGCCAACATAGCAGAGCCCAGTCAGGTCATCTGCATCCACCAGTCTCATGATGAGGATGACAATGGTTTTAACAGCTGGAATGGCCCATGCAGCTATGTGGAAATAGGAGCTGTGCATTTCTATAGCCTCGTGACCCCACTTTAGTCCTGCAGCCAAGAACCAGGTGAGGGTCAGGATTACCCACCTGGAAGAGAAAGTGGACAAAGGAGGGATATAAGCAGCAAATTCTGCTCATGGGTACACTTATCAGATTACCTTTTTCTTTTTATAGTGAATAGAAATTATCTATTTCTAGGAACTAAGACACTTAAGAAAACCATAGGCTACTGATTACTGCTGAAACGTCTCATAACTTTTCCATTTATGTAACTTTTTCATAACCAATCAGGTGGACATGACTGGTCCTCGGTTGTTATTAGGTTATCCTGACACCAGATAGTCGTGAGTTGCATAAAAGAGGGTTATGATCACATTTTAGGAGAGAGTGAAGTCCATGGTCTCTTGCTTTTCCAAATAGGGAAGAGTGAAGGCAAACAGGAAAGCAAGGCCCAAGTGAAAAGGAAGAAAAACAGCTGTAACAGCAGTGTTTCCAGTGCAGGACATATTTAAGAAATGTCACTTTTACCTTTGCATGTGTCCGAAATTAACCCAACTGGTACATGGGTTATGAGACAGGATAGTAAGATTTTAAGGAAAACAGGATGCAAGTCTAATATTCCAATTGTTCCAGCAAAAGCCATTCCCAGCTGCTGATGACAATGGTTAAACTGGGGCAAAGAGATGAAGGATTTATACAGCAAAAAGTCTGCGAATCTATGTTTGTTTGTACTAACCAGAGAGAGGACGCCATGCCAAAGAAATAAAGGAGGAGGAAGACTATGGAACAGCCAGTGCTCTTTAATCCTTCTTGTACCAGAATTGGTACTGCTGCTGCATCCAGGTCACAGGAAACACGTTCCCTCCCAAGAGTCAGTCGTACCTGTAAAATGACATAAAAGAACAGAAAGAGGCGAGGGTGAAGCTTTCTTTCTAATTGCAAATAGAGGCAGAGCTATCTAGTAAGTAAGTATTTATTCACTGATGTAACATTTGGATGAAAACCCAATGGCTTTAAATTGTTAAAAATGGCATAAAGCTATTTTATTACTTTTTTGTGTACTGTGGCAAAGCTCATTGCTCAATGGGCTAAAAAACAAACAGTACTAAATCTCCTACTTACCAGGTAGGCTACACTGTACAGATTACAGCACATGGAGAGAAAGATGATGGGCCTTTCAGGGTAGGAGAAACGCTGAGAATCCAAGAGAAAGGTCAGGACTGTCAGAGTGGTTGACAGGAAGCACAACACAGCCCACACCGCCATCCACGCATCCGTGAACACTTTGGCCCCTCGCCTGTAGAGCCCGCTGTCGTAGCCGCACTGCAGTGTACAACTTTCAGTCTGTTTAAGCCAAGTATATTGGTCAGGTGCAGATCCCAGGGCATGACACTCCTCTTGGTGGGGAGGATGGCGAACAGGCTGGTAAGGAGGGTCTTCATCCCCTGGACCCTCCATACACATGTGGTTGTGGTCATTTTGAGGTGGGAAAAGACTGCAGTTGAGCACCTGGACAGGAAAGATGATGGGAAATGGCAGTGATGGATATGTTTAACAACATTTTTAGCAAATTAAAATAAAATTTCTTGGTGATATTAAAAAAAAAAATACATGTGTTTTCTACATTGCTAAACGATATCCTGAAGTAATGTTTGTTAATACATGCGTGATGATGATATGACTCACCTCAGGCCATATGAAACCAAACTCATGGAGCACGGGGAGGCATTTTTTCTTGACAGACAGACACATGCTGCCACATGGACCAATAGGGATGGGAACCTTGTCTGTGCACATTGGCACATAAACTGAGCACAAGAAGAACTGGAGGAAAAAGGAGATAAAGGATTACATGTTGAACATTTGATCAATTGTGGGTGTAACCAAATTCTGCAAACTATGCATTCTGTGATGAGATTTTAAATCATGCAGCAAAGAGTGACTGCAAAGCAACTTTTGAGAGAGAAAGCAATGTCACTTGGCCAATATATCAGCTGATATCATCACTGTCTGCAGTTGTAGCAGAGCACCAATGTTGAGTAGGTGCAGGGTCAAGTGGTGTCTACTTTGTCAAGCACATTCCCGGAAAGTTCAGAAACAATGGCCACTCATCATTTCCCTGTTCAGGATAATTCTAACATAATGTATGTGCAGAGAAATTAAAGGAAAACCAACATAAAGCTTCTTATTTAAGGTGTTGGTCCATCACATGGCTGTCAGAAGTGCTTCAATATGCCTTGGCATCGATTCTTCAAGTGTCTGGAACTCTAGTGGAGGGACGGACACTATTCTTCTAAAGGATTTTTTTCATTTTTTCATTTTTTACATTTCATTTCATTACTCATTGGGTGTTTTTAATGATGCTAGTCTGGAATGCTGTCTCAAACATCTGTCCAAAATCTCCATAGTTCATGTTCACCTGGGTTGAGAGCAGGTGACTCTGAACACACAGTATGTTATTCAAATCATTTTCACACTAATCAAACCATTCAGTGACCCTCCTGTTCCCTTGAAAAGGCCACTACCATCAAGATAGAAATGTTTCATTATAATATAAATCACTCAGAACGACTCTGTATTAATTTGCAGTGACCCTTCCCTCCAAGGCCTCTGGCGTGCCCTACTTCAGAAGCAGGAAAAAAGTTAATACACACCCCACAACAGTTAATAATAAAAAAAAAGGATACAAGTTGAACTTTAGTGAAATAAAAGCCAGCATGATATCATCCGCAAACGCTTGTTTATTTTCAACCACAATAATCATTATCATTCAACTTAATTTCACTTGGCCCTTTTATAGTCCAGCTCAAGTGGGCCCTTTTGGGGCCCGCCCGACAGTTTGAGAACCACAGCTCAAAAGGGGACAAGTGGACGCAAATGATGCCAACAACACTCCTCCCACAGAATTCACAAGGCAGTGAACGGTACAGGGGTTATTCATCCTATATACAGTATATAGAAAGAATATATATCAATACATATGAATATCAGAATTTTTTGCCCCCTAAAAACTGGTATTGGCATTGGCCCTAAAAACTCACAGTCAGGTTCCAATTCAAATTTATCCAGAGTGCTTGTTTAAAAAGAGTAAAAGTAACAGTATAGTTAAGCCAATTTCAATTTGTACACTAAAACTGCAGTAAGAAAGCAACAGTTACCCAATGTTATGTCATATTTTTTTAGACTTTGATCCACTTAAATCAAACTGTGAAACAGAAGGTAAATTGTGTCAGCTGTGTGGTGCATTTTAAAGAAGTGAAAACAGTGCTGTAAGTGCAATGCAAGTCCTTTAGGCTTTCTGTATATTACAACTGGATCACAGCTGCTAATTGTACTGTACTCCCACATGTGGCTCCTCCAGCAACTCGCATATACGTCTCGCTACCCTGCTGCTTTTTCTGTCCTGACTTTCACTACATTGCATCACCTCTTCTATTAGTGGCTCACTATTTTCACCTCTAATATGGAATACCACATCTTGAGTCAAGACAGAAAGAGCCAACATTAACCTGCTTCAAGATTACACATACAGATCTGCACCTTCAAAAACAATCTGTGGTCTTAACAGCAGTGATGGCATGTGCAGTGTAATGCTGCATGATCCCCCTGATCTAAGCCTCAGTTTTATTTTGTCCCATGGCAATAGTTTTGAAATAGATATCTAAGTCAGTGTTATAAAGATAGTGAACAGTCTGGAGTCACATTTGACTGCGTGCAGACATTCTAGCAGCGTGAGGGAAGAAGTACTCTGGGGTTACAGAGGGTAGCAATTTTAAGTGATTTCATGCATTTATAGTGAAATCTTTTTGAAGCCAGAGTGTAAAATTGTACCAGGCTCATGATATGAAAACACACAGAAGCAGAAAGTGCATTTCACTCAGCTACCTTGAGATAACGGAAACAAGCTCCAGGCACTTGGACTGGTTAAAAAATGTGTTGGAGTAAAGGGTTTGATGCTGTTTTTCCATTTGAAAAATACCAAAATATGTATTGGGCCACAATAGGAACTACATGTTACAGGCTTGCAGCCTTGATCCAGTTATAAACAAATCGCAGCTTGAAATCAGCCCTTGAACGAAGCCCAAATGAAACATGAATCCAAGAAGGGTGTCAAGGTTGGGAAATAAATAATCAGGGAAATGTTATACAACTCTTAGTGTCTGTGAGAATTTACTGGCAAAGAAAAGTTAAAACTGTTGCATCTGTGCACTGCATTATGTTTGAGATATAAACAAATTATATATACACTGAATTGTTCAGCTACTGTTCTGTTACACACCTACAGGCAGATAATGCTGACTTGTCTTCTGATAATGAGCCTAAACCCTGAAAGAGTGACTCCTTGCTGTGGCAATGTCAAAATCACATACCTGAGTCTAAGAGAACTTCCTTTAAACTCTGAGTTTGTTTCACTGTTCTCTGATCAGCATCAGCTGTAATGCAGCTTTATTGCTGCGAATTAAACAGACCGGCTGAAGTTGAGACGGCATGGAGTTTCCCACCAAAAAAAGAGAATCTCTGTTCCTGAAATTTACTGAAAACCAGTCGTCCTGAATAACCGTGACTTGATAAAATGAAATCAACACCATTTACAACTCAACTGTTGTAAATGTTGTCCTGTCTGTGAGTTCCTAATACATTCAAAGAAGTTCATAAAACATGCAACACATGTTATAAGTCTTATAATTCTCACGGTGAGTTGTGCATACTCAAGCAGTGACAGTAACCTAACATATTCTGGGTGTTTTCCCTGACCGTTGGTAACCTGAGTCCCGTCACTTTACTGCTAAAAGCTGCTCCGGTTACTACTCAGGAAGCCTCCCATTAGAGCAAATGTTAAATGATACGGTTCCTCTTTCCCTCCTTCTCCCTATTTAGCATCTGTGTGTGTGTGTGTGATAGAAAGAGAAAGAGAGAGAGAAACTGGGTTGTCAGCTAAACTTACTGGACAATTTACAACTGGAGGAGGACAGTTTGGTTTCATGCTGCAGTTGCTTCTTGTTCTGTGTGGTTGTCTAACACACACTGTATGCCTCTTAAGCAGTGTATTAGTTTAACATGCCAAAATATTTTTTTACCCCTATTTCCCAACAGCTGCACACAGCAATAAGTCACTGTAACGCTGTAATAAAATCACACGCAGCTCTAGACAGGGCAGTGGACTTAAAATAATGACTCAAAAAAAAAGCACTTGGAAAGGTGTAGGCTTGTTTTCATGTCAGTGTGTGAGGATGTCTAGACGCTCTAGAGCTGCTTGAATGCTTCTGAAAATGGGCGTCTTGAAATAAAAGGAATACAAGCAATTTTAGAAAAATGTAAACACCACTTGTCCACATTGAAACTTGCTATCTCTAAAAAAAACTTATTCTCACCAGCTGTTCCAATTATAGAAAATAAAATGTCTGATACACATAATGGGACCAATCAAATTTTTTTCTTACATGGTGCATGAGTCAAACAAGCAGCATTTGTTTTATGACACTGAGGGCACCATTGTTAACAAGACAGTGCAGTATATAGCACTGAAGATTCAGCTGTTGCTGTGAGGGGCATGAACTCAGAATGTCAACAGACAGAGGGGGCATTTTCAATGAAATTAGCATGACAGCCTGGCACAACAGGAAGGAAAGAAGGCATGGAGCCCTTCGCTTATTTTGACTCCGTGGGAATCAACTTATGTTATGGGCCTCATTATCACCGGGGCCATCAGTCTGATCAGGTCGCGGTGCTGCAGCTCTCCGTCATGTGCTTTGGGACCACACTCTGCTCCTCTCTCTTTGACGCAGGCAAACAAATATAGCAGAGATTCCAGACTCAGCCATGCTTTTTTTTTTGAGACCAGGCTTGTTCCTAAATTTGTGCATGTTCATGATGTACTTTTTTTTTTTTTTTGGCACACTGGCTACTCTACTCTATTATGATGTTTGGCATCAGTGGCTATGATACACATGGGTCCAGTACCTTGAGTTGACTTGAGCAGCCGTACTGTATGAGCGGCGTGAATGTGGTCAGCTGCAGCTCTGCGTCCGACTGCAGCACGTTGCCCACCAGGTTAGGCATCTTGGTGACGTTGTAACCGAGACCCTGGCACATGCTGATCCGGATCGGGTCGCAGGTCATCTCCTCCACCTCATCGCCAAAAGCACTGACCAAGTAGAGCGGGGCGATCAATCCAGATAAGAGAAGCAGCGCTGACCCCGTGAGCGGCACCATCATCCCAGGCATGGTCACCCTGATATTGAGCGGCTGCCCTGTGTAAATGCTGCCACCGTTATTATCTCGTCAAACACAGTTGGGTTAAGTCGCCCTGGAACCTACAGCGCGTTTATAGTCCAGCTGGAGCGGAGTGCGTGTTGTCCGTGCGCTCTGGAGGCTACACAATCCCACTCTGAGCCATTCAATACATTCAAATATCCTGAAAGCAGCAGTGAATCATTGCGATATTAAAAGCGGGTGTTTTCAATTAAAATAATGTGAGCATTTGCAGTTTGAAAAACAAAAAAACCTACATCTTGATAAATCCTGAAGTCCTTTTTGTGATGTTTCCCGTTAAAACTCCGTGTGGGAAAGCGCAGCGGAGCGACAAAATATACAGCGGGACTGATTTTGTGCCTACTGCTTCCAAGCGTCCAGCATTAAACTTTATTGTGTCTGTGAAGAGAGACTATTTTCCTCGTCCAGAGAAAAGCCGACCAATCCAAGTGCGGGAGTTGGGTTTCCCTGACCAACCCCTGGCCAGGTGGGCGGGATCCGAGGGAAAAATAGAAGAGCGAGCTTCATCCACTCCCCTCTCCCCTTTATACTCTCTCCCCCCCTCTCTCTTTCCTTTCCTTCAGCATTTCGCCTTCTCCTGTCTCATTTCCTTTTTCATGCTTTTCTTTTCTCTTCTCATTCTTCTGACTGTGTTCCCTCTCCTTTCCCCCTGAAAAGAAAATGAGAAGCATTCCCCAGCTAATTCTGACAATATCCAGAACATGTATTTATACTGGCTGATGTGGTCTACATATATTTTTATTGGTTGTATTTTTAGAAAATATGCATCTGAAAAGTAGATTTTGCAGTGTGCCTGTATGTGTATTTTATTTTATTTTTTTATTTAAAGTCCCTAATGGTCTTTTAAGGCCGTCTGGAACTTCACCACAGGTTCCACTCCCCTTCTCTAAAGGCCTGTCAGCTCTAAGTGCTCATGACATTGTAATTGAAAATAGGGTCTTAAGTGATGCTGAAGCATTGGAAATCTCTTTTGCATTGCAATGAATGCACATACTGGACAGGTTTTGTTTGCTTGTGGCACCCGGGGAGAAGGTTTCTTTTTCACAGCATGAAACTAGCAGTGAAGAGTGTTGTTTTGGCTTTTCTGTGTTGTAAGTGGACTTGGGTGACAAAGGGTTTGGATATGCTGCAAATATTTTGGGAGGAGGCGAGCTCAAGGACCACTTGATATGTGTTTTCTTCAAAGTAACGTGTACAGTTCTGACCGCTTAAAGAATCTGCCAGATGTAATCAAACTCAAAAAATTCAGATGCAATCTCAGACTAGCAGAAGTACAGTACTTACTAAGACTTTTATTCAAAGTGATGCATCTCAGATTAAGTTCCATCTATATGCAAGGACAAGTTCTGTAAGTTAAATATGTCCCAAGATCAAACATTATTTACCAAGGTTTATGAGCTAACCTATCAAAACAACTGAATACACACCCTGTCATGGACACAAATGTAAACATTATGAGCCTGTTTAATATCTACTATATACTCACAAAAAGTAAACCTTAGCAACCAAAACTGAAAGAAATGGAGGCAGAAAAGAACATTAGAGATATTATTGAAATAGACCTGAAACTGGACTAGAAACATTTTTGCACATCAAACCTTTTCTATCAGATTTTATGACAGTTCCTGTTTATATAAGAGAATTACATAAATGCTTAAAACATCTCCAAATCAGCAGCAGTCAAGTTGACTGATGTCATTGTGCTGCTGTTTTCTCCCTCCTAGATTACCCCATGATGGTTTCACAAATCCAGTGTGAAAACTGATTGGCAGCACCAATGACCTCCCCAACCAGCCACACCAACCCCCAACGCAGAAGCACTCCACACACACACACAGAGGGGCACATATTCGTATACACACCTTCCCCCTCTATTGCTCGTCATCTGAACTCGGGGTCAAGACCTGAAGTAATTAGCACCGAGCTGAAACAATAGCGTGTGCCTTGGAGCTGATGGCTATCAGGGGAGTGGCTTGTGTGTGTGTGTGAGTGTGTGTGTGCACATGCATGCAAAAGAATGAAGTGAATGCATGGGAACTTGAAACAAAGTAAACCTGGGACCAAACTTCTCGAGCAAAACTTGATTTAGGAACTTAGGAGCATTCAAACTGAGAGTGTTTGAAAAGTAAGTACCTGTGAAAGCAGAGAAAAGTGGCAGCAGTACACACACACACACACACACACACACACACACACACACACACACACACACACACACACACACACACACACACTTTCACAGAAAAGCG